>JBAPGN010001480.1:8920-21741 GCA_037355405.1 Vitis amurensis | reverse complement strand
AGGACTATTCAGCCATGCATAGGGCAGAAGTGGTATGTGTTTTTTACATATAGTGCATGTGGTTTACATATCATTTTTCCTTATTTTCTCTCATTGGTTCTTTGTGACAGATTGTAGTTGGGGTCCAAAACCTGATGAGATGGCGTTCTCATCTTTTTGAATAGTCGAAGACAACCGAAAAAATTAGGGTATACATGGCTCATGGCATGGACTGCCAAAAGGAGTTGTTGGTCAAGCTAGAGATTGCTAAAGCAGCTAAAGCCACTGCACAAAATGCGGCAGTTGAGCGTGTGGGTCTACTGAGGAAAATAGAGTTAAATAATGACATGCTCTAGGTCAAAATCCACCAGCTGAAACTAGACATGGCCACCATTGAATCATCCAAGGTTAAAGCTGAGAAAGAAGGTGCTCAGTTGAAGTGGAAGCTCGAGCGGACCATGTCCGGCTTCGCCAAGGAAAAGAAGGAGTTGGAGGCGGTTTATCAATAGAAGATGGATGACATGTTCTTTTACGTCTACTGATGTTGTATAAAGAAACATGGCATTACTGATGATATACCCAGCATTCCATCAGACGAGGAGGATGAAGTTGAGTTGGATGGTGATGTCGGGCAAGGAAACGACTTGGGAGCGAGAGAAGGATCTACAACAACTGGTCGTGAAGATTAGGATGCAACTACTTTTATTTTCCTTTCTTTTGGTCGTTTAGACCTTTTGATTGTATAGATATGGGTCTTTTGGCCCTTTTTTGGATGCTACATAGTTTTTTTCAATGAATTTGCATGTTTGCGAAATTTGCCTATGTATTTTAGCAAGCTCACTACTTGGCACAAGTTATTCTCTTTGAGTGGCATTAACTATCTTGGGGCTTTTGTCCTTTCTCCCATAGGTTCTTTAAGGCTTGTGTCGCTTAGTTTATGCCTTAATGTTCTTTAGACTTATGGTTTATGCTATATTGGTCATGCCATTTACAATTCAGCTTATTATTCATTAACAATCCGACTTGTTTAACCGTTCAAAAATGAAATACAAACATGGCTTAACTTGTTTATTGATAGTATTTCTTCAAATTTGCTACATTCTAAGAACGGAGCAGTGGCTTTCCATCTAGTGTCTGCAAATGGTACACCCCCGCTCCTCCCATTTTGAATACAACATAAAGTCCTTCCCAATTAGGTCGAAGCTTGTCGACTCCTATTTCGACCGTGTTCTCAAAGACTCGCCTTAGTACCATGTCACTTGGATGAAACAATCATAGGTTTGCTCTCTTCTTGTAATGACCCATTGTTCTTTGCTGATAAGAGGCTAATTGGACAGTTGTGGCCTCATGCTCCTCATCCGCCCAATCTAAGTGCACTTCAAGATTTCCTTTGTTGGTTTATGAGTCTTGCACTGTTGTTCTGACCATGAGTAGCCCTATTTCTGTGGGAATGGCATGTTCCATTCCATATGTAAGGGCAAACAAAGTGACCCTAGTAAGTCATCTGCTGATGGTTCTATAAGCCCATATTATGCCAAGCAATTCATCTACCCATTTACCTCTTGCCCTTTTAGTCGCTTCTTCAAAGAATTTAACAACATTTTATTCGTCACTTCTGCTTTTGTTATTTTGTGGATATCAAGGTGTTGAATAAGTGTTTTTGATCTTCAGTTCCAAACAAAACTTTTGAAAGGTATTACTATCAAACTGCAGCCCGTTTTCTATGATAATTGCATGAAGAATTCCAAATTGGCATACAATGTTTTTCTCGATGAATTTTGTCACATCTTTGTCTTTGATGCTAGCATAGGCCTCAACTTCTACCTGTTGAAGTAGTCTGTGGCTACAAGCAAGAGTTTTTTCTAAGCCACGTCGGTTGGTAATGGGCAAACTATATCCATTCCGCACTAAGCAAACAACCAAGGACTAGTAACTGGCTTAAGGCAGTCGACTAGCAATTGGGGAATAGGTGCATGACTTTGACATTGATCACATTTGCAGACATAATCCTCATTGTCTCATTTCATTGTAGGCCAATAATAGCCTTGAGAATAGGCTCGATGCATTAAGGTCTATCCTCTTAGGTGGTTATCGTATATACCTTCATGTAATTCAGTCAGAACATACTGAACCTCCGCACCAAAGAGATCTTGGAGGACGGAAAACAAGCACATAAGCTTCGTATACAGGCTGCCCAGTTTACTTTGATCAATGATCAATTGTACAGACTACAAATTCCCATTACTTGCCTAAGCCATTTACTAACTTTAGCATCAAAAGAGCGTGCTCGGACAAACCATCCAGACAACCTTTAGTGTAGGGGTTATAGTCGTTTACGTCTTGAGGGACTTAGATGGAATTGTTGACCATCTCCTTCATCCATCTCGTGGTAGCTATGCGAGACTACCTACTCAGATTGTGTAATATGTTACACATGTGAATACTACAGGTACTAGAAAATAAGACTTAGGGATAACATTTGTGACAAAAACTATGTATTGTTATTTCAACAATGGATTTGTGATTTATAGTTTTTTGACCTATGGTTTTTACATTCACATAGCCTCCATTAGACTGTGCAGGCGGTTTTTCATATGAAAAATCATTATCTCTTAGTTCAATTGATTTCTTTTTCTAATTTGTAAATATTAAAGAATAATTAAATTTAAAAGATTTAGGTTAAAAGAAGTAAACACCTATTCCCCTCCTCTAGGTATATCATAACCTAGATCACCAAACTTTAATATTTCATTTATGAAAAGTTAAGAGTGCTAGATAGTATTTTAGCTTAGTTATTTCATATTATCAATAAGGGTAGAATAGTCTTTTAGCTCTTCTTATTAGCCTATATAAAGCTTTTTATGTAATTTTTTTCTTAAGCCTTTAGCTAATAAAACCCTAGTTTTTTTTTCTTCTTCTTTTTATTTGCCTTTAAAAATCTCACATTGTATCAAAGCAATGATCAACATGGGGCCTTTCATTCTATCCATGGAATAATTGTGCATTTCATTAATGTTTTTCGCATATCTAATTCTTGGGAGATTTTTTGCAAACAACTTTTGTTAGTCTGGATTTGTTTTGAAAAGGTTTTTCGACAACTTTGAAGTAGTTTTTTTTTTTAGAAAGAGGGGGGAGAGGGGAGGGAAGAAGAAAGAGAGAGAGTTTCACGAGCATATTTCAAGATGTTTCTTTTGCAATCGTTTTAGAGGTTCGATTATTTGATATTCTTACTTGCTTTGTTTTATTTGGATTATATTGTTGTCAGATTATTACTTGATTATGGATAGTGAAAGATATGACTCTCTTCAATCCATTAGTGTCAGATTAAATAGAAATAATTATTGTATTAGAGTTATGTGATGAGAAATTTTTTGAAAGGGAAATAAATAAGAGGTTATATCAGTGGTGTCTTGAGCAAACCTAAAGATATTAGGGATAAAAAAAATATGTTGATATGTTAAATAGTTAGGAACAACTCAAAGATTCTGACTTGGATTAATAATTCTATTGAGAATTCTATTGGCATACTATTGGAAAAATATGAGACTGCAAAACAAGTTTGGGATCATTTAACATGGTTGTACACATAGTCAAACTTTGTAAAACAATATCAGTTGGAGTCTGATATTCGAGCAATGCAACAAAAGGATATGAGTATCCAAGAGTTTTATTCTATGTTGTCTAATCTTTGGGATTAGTTGGCACTCACGGAGTTCACATCTCTTTAAAGCAATGCTAAGTATCTTGCTCATTGAGAGGTCCAACGTCTTATTCAATTCTTAATGGCTCTTCATGATGATTTTGAGGGGCTTCGAGGAAATATGCTACATCGCCATCCTCATCCTTCTGTTGATACAGTGGTAATTGAGCTTATAGCTTAAAAGACACGTCTTAAGACTCAAGTAGGAAAGGGTCCTTCCTTAGCATCTAGCCCATCAATTCTAGTTGTTCTTAGCAAACCTTTCTTGAGCAACCAAATTAAACCACCTGCATAGGTTAGTTTTGATTAGTGCAACTTTTGTAAGAAGAAAGGAACAATGGAACACTTAGTGTCCTAAATTGTTGCATGGAGCACAAACATCTCAATAGCCTTCTCCTACGCAGCAATAGTGGTGACCACCTCCTCCTACATAATAGCAGTGGCGACCATCTCCTCCTATGCAACAACAATGGTGACCACTTCCTCCTATGCAACAACAATGGCAACCACTCTCAACTTCACGACATTGGTGTCCTGGAGGACAACCTCAACAACGAGCTTATAGGTCATCGCAGCCTAATACTGCAACACTTATACCTAAACTTGCATCATCCTCATATCATAACATAGTGGTCATTCTAAAGCAATTTTAGAAGTTCCTTACCGCACAACCATCGCCACAATTGTATGCCATTTCTACTCAATATTTGTCAAGTCTACCCTCCCCTAACACTTCAGGTAAATCCTCCTCTATGTGGGTCTTAGAGTTCGGTGCCTCTATAGACCCTCAATTTTGTCCCTCGACACTGACATTTATCCTTTGGGTGTCACTTGCACCCATCGTTCTCATATGGCACCACTAGGGCCCCTTTTGGGCTTGGTCGGTGTCTAAGCTTCGTGTGGGCTTGTCTGTGGTCCATTGTGGTGCGTATGTGGTTCATTTTGGAGGGTCATCATGGCCATTTTCTTAGTCGTTCACATCACCCTATAGGAAGGAAGTGGGGTCATCCTGATGTTTTAGCTTAGTTGGAGTTTATAGGGGCATGTTGAGGTTCGGAGCACTCGGGTTTGTTTTGATCATATCTCCCTTTTCCGAATTCGGAATTGAGCACCGTTTTTTTTCATGGATTCCTCACTCTTCCAGGAACATTCTATCAAATTTTCAAAATTTTTTGCAACCGGTTCAACCGGTTGGCATCCGGTTCAGCTAGTTCAGCCGGTTCAGCCGATTCATCGAGTCAGCCGGTGTAGAACACTGATTTTTGGTAATTATTTTGATCATATCTCCCTTTTCCGAACTCGGAATTGTGTACCATTTTTTTTATGGATTCCTCACTCTTCTAGGAACATTCTGTCAAATTTTCAAAAAATTTTTGCAACCTGTTCGACCGGTTGGCATCCGGTTCATCAAGTCAGCCGGTGTAAAACGCTGATTTTGGTAATTTTGGGACCCAAATCCTACATGGCTCAGACCCATAAGCTCCAGATCGGTTTTAGGCAATGTTGTAAGCCCATTTTGGGCCTTGGTTTGGGTTCCTTGCAGCCCACCACGAATCTATATGGATTCTTGGTGGTGAAGCAAGCTGAAAAACTGAAGGGAGTGAGTTGACCTCGTAAGTGCAAGAGAAATGATGGGGGGTGTGTTTTCCATGCTGATGGAGGGGATTTCGGTGCTGAAGGGGAAGGAACCCAGGAGGCTCAAATGCTAAGAGGGGTATGAGTATAAAAGGTTAGAAGATAGGAGGGCAAAGAAAAAGAAAATGAGGGCACTTTGGAGAGGGGATATTTTGCTGGTGAGAAAAACAAAATGTCAAGGCACCTTCTGAGTTAAGAGCGTGGGGGAAAGCTTCAACACTATGGTTATTTTGAAGAAGAGAGCTACAACATCTCATTTTTTGGAGGTCATCATCAGCATACACGGATCATATCTGGTGGAGATTCTGAGGTAAGTAGGCTGAATTTTTTTTACCTGCAGTTTATCTTCATCTTCTTCATATGCGTTTTCTCCTTCCGCATCATCTTTTATTTCCTTTGATATGAAGATTGTATTGCATGGGTGTGGGTAATAAAGGCCACACATGATTGTTGTTGATTGGTTATGAATGGTTTAGAAATTTTCTGACCAAATTTAGGATTTTTCATCAACCGGTTCAGTGCCATAGCTGGCTGCCTCTGTTAGCCATGAGGAACCCCTGACTTTTCTTTGTCCGGTTCTCACTCATCCGGGCTCGGAATTGAGAACCGTTTCTTTTGTTTGTTTCCTCATTCAGTTAGAAACTTCCTGGCCAAATTTGGGATTTTTTATCAACCGTCTGGACTAGTTGGGAACCGGTTCAACTAGTTCAGCGCCATAGCTGGCTGCCTCTGTCTGCCATGAGGAACCCCTGACCTTTCTTTATCCAATTCTCACTCATCCGGGCTCGGAATTGAGAACCGTTTCTTTTTTTATTTCCTTATTCAGTTAGAAACTTCCTAGCCAAATTTGGGATTTTTTATCAACCGTCTAAATTGGTTGGGAACCGGTTCAACCAGTTCAGCACCATAGCTGGCTGCCTCTGTCAGCCATGAGGAACCCCTGACCTTTCTTTGTCTGGTTCTCACTCATCCGGGTTCGGAATTAAGAACCGTTTATTTTGTTTGCTTCCTTATTCAATTAGAAACTTTCTGGCCAAATTTGGGATTTTTTATCAATCGTCTAAACCAGTTGGGAACCGGTTCAGCACCATAGCTGGCTGCCTCTGTCAACCATGAAGAACCCCTGACCTTTCTTTGTCTGGTTCTCACTCATTCGGGCTCGGAATTGAGAACAGTTGTTTTGTTTGAATCCTCACTCATTTAGGAGTTTTATAGAAAAATTTGGGAATTCTTCTCAATAGGTTGTACCAGTTGAGAACTAGTTCAACCTGTTCTACTGGAGGACTTTAGATAGCCCTCGATTTTGGCATTTTTCGAGCCCTTATCCATTGGGGCTCAAACCCATTTGCTATAGGGCACTTGTGAGCCATCTTGAAGGTTTAAGTTAGTGTTTGATTTCAGTTAGTATGGGCAATTTTGAATTTATGGGTGGTGTGGTCTAGATGAGTCTAGTTCGATTTGTATGACATTTGGGGAGTCCCTTACCTCATTTCAACCAGCTATCTTCCTTTTTGGCACAAGCTTTGATGCTTGATTTTGAATACATGTTGCGTGGCTGACTCACCCTCTGCTGTAGCACATGGCTAGGGACCACAGGTATGCATCGTTGGTTTTGATTGTTGAATCATATGCATGCATGGTGCTTAATCCTGAATGTTTGTTATGTGTTTATCTGTGTTTGGCTGACCTTTTATGCAGCACATGGATGGGGACCACAGGTACGCACCCATTGTTTTGGTTGGTTGAATTCCTATGCATGCCAAATACCAATTAGGATTGTGTGATTCATGACATCTATTTAGCCTAGGGTTTCATTTTTGACCCATATGCTCCCACATACCCAATTCATTAGTAGAGACTGAGTTCTAGGCCTAGAGGGTTGCTACCTCGCATGAGGTACCTTCCCAAGGGGTAACCTGATCCCCGAACCCAGAATCTAGTTTTCGCAGACCGCTTTTTCCATACTAGGGTCATTAGGGGTTTTTGTTCTTACTTAATTTTCCCCATTTTAAAAATAAAAATAAAAAGTAAGTGGCAACTCCATACAACACCGTTCCTCACCGGGGGCGGGTTTTTCAAAACCGGAAAACTCAACTTTTTCATTCTTTCTTTTCTTTTAAAAGCGAGTCGCGCCGGTCCGGTGGATCGGGTGAGGGTCCACAAATTGGCGACTCCACTAGGGATTGATTACTACTCAAAAAGGGCTATTTGATAGCTTGTAATTAACTCTTTTAAACACTTTTGAGTAGTAATTATTGCCTTTTAACCCAATTAACATATTAAAGACCTTTGCAATCACTTCTAATCACTTTGTGTAAGTTTTGGTGTTTTTGTTAGTAATTTAATCACCAAAGCAATCCAAGATGGAGGAGAGTTATTTGGAATCCATGGCAAAGCAATGGAAAGCTCAGAAACATGAAGAATCAGAGCTTTGAAGCCTTAAAGTCCTTTGCCATAACCAATCCGGAATGCAAGGAGGAGAAGTAAAGAGAGAATCTACCTTGAAGCATTCTTGATGACAGTCATTTCAGCCACTTTTGGAGTACTTACTGAAGTCCAATTTATGCATGCTTTATGTCGTTTCGAAGATCGGGAAGTCAACAATCCAATGCTTCAAACGGTTCGCAAATCAGAGTTGAAATGAAGAAGTTAGAGCCAATGGAAGCAGATCACTCCAAGCTGAAGGCCAATTTCGCAGGGCTGCGAAATCAGCCTTTGGCTGCGAAATCAGCCTTCGGCTACGAAATGATTTCGCAGCCATCTTGTTCGTCTGCGAAATTTCGCAGCCATTTTGTGCGCCTGCGAAATTCTCCTGAGTGCTTCCAGATATTTGCGACCGACGTTTTTTGATATTTTACTTCAGATATTTGTTGTCTAAATCCCAATTCTCTCCTTGTAATCCACCAATTAGATGATTCCTTAGTTGTTAAGCAAGAATACAGGGGTAAACAACCTGATATATATGTTTTGTAATTTTCATTTTCTATCATGTCGGGAGCTTTCTCCAGGAGACCAACTCATGTAAAGTTGACACTTAGCTAAATACAGAGTATCTTTTGCTTTCTTTTTCTCTCTACTATTTTCTATTTTCTTGGAAGCCAAACAGCCTCTGAGGATGTTTTCCCAGAGGATGAGAGGCTAAACTTATAGTTTCTTGGAGTGAAGGAAGCTAGGTGAAAAGTCCAGATTAAAAGGTGGAAAGTTTTCCGTGCATTAAATTCAGGTAGTTTGGAGTCCATAAATGGCTTCTAAATCAAAGTTTTGCTTAAATCCCTTAGAATTCACTTTGACTGGCCAATACATGGTAAGCTTCAGGTCTCTGTGGATGCTTATTGCTAGATCCATATCAGTCCATTAGTTATCATGTACGAGCCATTGGAAAGTGATTCAAGGTGATAACTCATAGTGTCTTAAGCCATTAATGGATCTTGACTACCATCTCTATTGACTTTTTATGGATTAAATCTTCATTGTCAAACCTATACCGGTTCGGGAAATAACTATAGGTTAAATCCCCAATGCGAGGAGAAAAATCCGAAATCTTCCACCTTGCATCCTGAACTTGAACCTAGCAACCTTAGCTCCGGGAGACTTTCCTTCTTCCATTTTTACTTAGTTCTATGTGAGTTTAGTTTTAAATCAACCACTTTCAAAACAATTTTATTTTCTTTTAAACTTCAAGTTTATGCTAAAGGAAATCATCAGACTCAATTTCTAATTTAGAGTCTATCACTGATAGAGTGAAAACCCATCCCTGAGTTCGACCCTAGAACTGCTATACTATAGTAGCTTTGCTACGCCAGTATAAGGTCATAGGATTTATAAATATTTTTGGTTAAAAGACTCGACTGGGTATGAATCAGGGATCGAACCCAGAATCTCTGGTTTCATAAGAAGATCAAGCTTAAACTTGAGTTGGGTATATTGGAGCACATGGTTCATTTGTCAGTAGACTCTTAGGCTACATAGATGACTGATGATCACGTACTTGGTTGGTATTTGGCTTGCACCTGTGATGTGTTGTTGCTTGTGTGTTCACCTATTGGATTCTAGCATGCTTGCTCATTCTTGATTGGTGTCTAGCTATGACATTTGGGATTAGACTTAGATGATTAGATTGTGTGTAGATGTGTGGTAGGCTATCTCTTTGTGCATGACTATTTGCTGTATGACTACTTCTTCCCTTGCATGACTGCTTGCTGCGTGTGTTTGTGGGGCACGTGTGTATCCCCTTACTTTCGAATCACTAGTCTTGGTCAACTATTCCTCATGGATTGCTTGTGTTTCTTGGGAGTCATTCCCATTGTTCGCCTTCGACCAAGCTAGGGGTTTGGAAAATAGGGTCTAGGCAATAAGGGCTATATCGATGTTTGGGAGCACTATGGAGAAGCAACGGATATCTGAGCAATGAGACCTGTAAGCTGAGCTGGATTTTCATGGTAGATGCGTGGCCGCATGTACTTTGGGGATTGTTGATCATGATTGTTGGTTAGGACTTAGGTTGGTCCCTGTGGGTACAGTCATTAGTCTTTTATTTGACTTGCCTCTTTTCTCTTTTTTGCTTTTGAGCCACATTACCCGTAGGTATCACATGTCCGCAGAAATCCCATTCCTGCTGCGGAAACCGTATATCGTTTAGCTGTTGACATCACATGTCAGTTCATTTTCTCTCGGAATATTTTAGTCATACATTCCTAGTTTGGATGTCAGGATTGATATCACGGGGACGGCGTACCCTTTCTTTTGAGGATTTATTGATTGAGACTCGCCTGGGTTCTGGCTCTGGATTCGGATTGGAGATAGACTGGTTAGAGGATCAGTTCCACAAGCCAGTTAGAGGATACCACATCATAAGAGATATGGACCTCAGTAGTACTGTTGACAGTTGACTGAGATTACCGATACCATGGCGTCACTTGAGAAGGACGTATTTAGGATGGGTAGAGGATTGATGGGTGACACCAGGCCCAGCTCATTACGATTCGCGGGAAGCCCGCTGATCTACACCACTGGCTATATCTGGACTACTATAGCAGTAGGATACATAGTTTTCCACCACCACCACCAGTTCAGTCAGCTCCCGGCTGGAGCATTTGTTTGTGCAACGGCCGAACAAGACTACGCGCTTGTTGGTGGCACTACACAGATTGTGATGACACCCAGGCTCGTATTGACAGGATTGGAGCAGAGGATGAGATGACTACATGTTTCTGATGGGATTATGAGTTGGGTGTGATATGATGATTGCCGTAGCAGTTTTTGCCTGTTTGAGTTCCGCATGCCGGACATTGAGAGATACACGGGGATAGGGGTGCCCCGTATTCACTTGAGTTGTATAGCACTGTTATGCGGCAAGCATAGACTAGATTGAGGCAAGATGATTATGCTTATTCCCTCTATCACTGAGTGGATGTACTACTACATCGTTGGTATTGGGCCCTCATTGGACCTTCGGACGTTATGGCATGGGCTGATTTGGGACAAAGAGTTATCAGACATATTCTTTTCAATACTGTGTGGAAGTGTATCCGGAAGGAGCTAGAAGGCGCTCAGACAGGGGCGGATGAGTCAGTCCTTTCATTAATTCCCGTTGGAAGGGAGAAGATATGCAAGATTATTGATAAACCTTTTCAGCGCGATCAGATCAACTATGACTTATGCGTGCCTTGCAACCGCTTTGCTAGGCATCTCGCATAGGCTCCCTCAGACTAGACCTTGGCTCGTTAGTGAGGCCTTTATGGGCATTGAGGAGGGTATAATCTAGAGGTTTATGGGCAGTCTCTTCCAATTCGACTCAAAGGGGAAGAAGCGGGATCAGGACCAGGCCCTCGGATGTTGGTACTATTGGCATGCAGGACAGGTCGCCATCGTCTCATTTCAGAGTCAGTTTTTAAGGCAGTCCTTATCAAATGAATACAGCATGATCGTATAGACCAGTTGCTCCCATTAAGCCGGAAGGGACTATTATCTGCACCGCACCACACACGTATAAATGCTACACAGGCACCTAAGGCCGCTATGCCAAGTTCCATCATCAATATGAAGACACCACTCCACGAGGTCGGTTAGACAGTTCACACAGCTTGGGGATGCATGAGCCGAGCTTGTTGAGATTGGTTGAGGGAGGGACAAAATTGCCCCACTACCGCTAGACACATAAGCATACCCCTAGGATTCAGGACAGATCTTCACTGTGCCTACATCAGTCAGAGCAGGCCATGATACAGAAGTTGTTAGCACTGAGACATGGCATTCAGGATTTGATTGATAGGCTTGTTGATTTGGGGCGCTCGGGTGTGCCACAGACCCGTACTATCATGACACAGAGCCAGTACCTCCCACCCCCGGAAAGGGTAATTTGATTGAGTTGCGGGGATGAGATATTTATGAGGGTTGGGATGGAGAGGCTTCCTTAGCGAGCTCAGTCATGGATCAATTTGTTGGAAATATGATACTACACGCAGATCCAAGCCATTAGTTTGACCCCGGACAAGATTTATGGGCCGCCTCATATCACAAGTATTACTTACAGCATGTGCCACCTATGACCTCCTCCATTCTGTCCAGAGGAATATAGGCCCCTCACGGATGTTCAGTAGTTTACCAGGAGTGGAAGGGTAGCAAGACACTCCACCATTGATAGGCATTTGCTGGTATAGTGCAGAGAGGAGGTTCAGAGGGAAGTTGATGAGATATTAGCAGTTGCGCAGCTAACTCAGCATCGCATATCTTATTTGGAGCCCTTTTGGCCTCATCTAGTACACATAGAGATGCATATGGTTAGAGCCCTTGGCAGTTAGGGTTGACACTGCTACTCTTACCTTCAGAGGGTCTTAATTCACCATGTTGACGAGCTGATTAGAGTACATGTATAGTGGTTTCTTTCTGATGATGATTGGCCACGCAGAGGGATCAAATCATGTTCGGACCTTTCATTGATGTTGGTTTGTTCAGGTGTCGGGTGTCCGTTTGTTCTGCTGGTCAATGGTTCTGCCCTGAAGAAACGTCTGTCCATTGGTTATTGCTATTGCACTTGGGTTTTCGCCAATCGATTTAGGGCTTCAACAAAGACTGTTAGAAACTCTATGATGGGACAGAGGACAGTTATGGGTTACACTCAGTTACATCATGTCATGATTGGGCCACATGTTAGTTTATCTCCATAGTATTTTCAGGTTTTAAGGATTAGTTCATCCTTTAACCTGCTTCTTGGTCGCCCATGATGGGATTCTGAGGCTGGTGCTATATTATCTCTTACCCTTCATCAGAAGGTGAAGTTCATATACCGAGGGCATTAATAATAACAGTTGATTAGAGATAATTATCATTCGTCTGAGCTAGTGGTTACTATCAGTTCACAGTGCAGAATGATTATATTTGACCAAGGTTTATGTTCGATGAGGTTCAAGTTGTCAGCTTAGAGGATGGCAAGCAGAGATTATGGTACCTATGTATTCATGCGATGACCAGTCACAGCAGCACTTGGTGCTTTCACATGATGGTAGTA
>JBAPGN010001479.1:0-21855 GCA_037355405.1 Vitis amurensis | reverse complement strand
ATGGGTGTAAAAACAATATGTCTCAGAAAAGAATTCTATAAGGAATATTCATTGAATCAACTCAATTCCAAACAACTAGTAGCAGCAGAATTGAAATCAGCGAGTATCAATAACGCAGGCGACGATACATGGCTTTTTTTATGCAAGTAATTCTTTTAGATTTCTCAGTCTACTAGCTTCATTGGACTTGCTCAAGAAAGAGCACATAGCTGGCATAACATAGAACAAAATATAAAATCAAACCTGAACCCTGTGAACTCCACTCATCTGTTCTGCTTGCCAAACTTGCATTCTTGAGCAATAATTCATCAGGACCTTGAAACTCAACTTGAGGACAACTTCTCCCAATGTCATTCGAACATTGGTTTGGAAACTCATCTATATTATCACAGATCCATAAAACTTTGCCGTATGTCGATTTATTCGCCACAATAGTCAGCTTCACTCAGAGCACAACATTGTGTTTTGCTCATCAACTTGACAAAGATTAGGATTTAGAAATTCAAACCAAATATCTTAATCTGCAAAACTGATATAAGACTCAACTGGTCGTTGAATGGGCATGACCCAAAGACATTACCACAACAGGACATCCTACAAATGAAAACAAAAGAGAGTCAGAACACTATCATTACGGAGTGAAATATAACGTATATATACATGTCATTCGACTGAATGCTGGAGGATAGCCATTTTACTTCATTAAAAGTTATGCTTCATGCAAACAAACGCTACTATTAAGTTGGAAACATTATTTATAAGGATACAGTGCTACTAATATAGTAGGGTCATGCAGATTTCTAGACAGCAACGGGGACTCATAGAAAAGCTAAGCTGATGAAAGATAGAAGTTGTTGGATCTTTGATCCACTCAAAAACAATCTCAACCCTTTTTTCTCAAAAGAAAAAATCATAAAATACATAACAACAAAAATTGATATATAATAAATACATTAGCCGAAATACTCTGGGCCACTTGCCTCCAATATTGCAAACAAGAGCTTCTTTCCAACTATTTTAAGAAATTTCACTCACTTGCGATCTTTCCGCAATAAATACTAACCTGCTCCGTCCACAACCAGCATTCCTTGGCGTTTATACATAGTTTTTCCGCTCATCTCCAAATACGTTGACATGATCTTTGAATTCCCAAAATTCAATCAAAACTGGAGCCCTTCCCATTATAAGGCTGGCTCAGGTTCATTCATCAATAGTTACAGAAAATTAAAAGAATCCAATTATAGTTTTGTCTAAGTTAAGCCACACCAGGCATGTGTGCGAAGTTTGGCTTCAAATGAAAATTTCGATAATTTTTCCTTCTCTTCTTTTCATCGTTGCATCAGTTCTAGCCCACATACAAATTCCTTGAGAACCACAAATGTTCGTACTTATCTGAGAAACTAAAAGAACCCCCTTAGCAATAGCTGTCTGATGCCTGAACACCGAGAAAACAAATCCTCATCAATTTTTTACGACTACTTGAAAAGACAATCTGTCTCCATGTCAGGTCCGCACCTCGTCAATGTACACATCAATGTGAATACCTTCATATCTTTCATTTCTAAGTCGAAATGAATCCATTAACTAAGTCATACAATCATATTCCCCCTTCTTGATCTTTTTCTTTCATATCTAGACAAATATCGTAAACTTTCTCTTTCCTCCCTGAGGGAACACCCGAGCCTCAGTAGTAAAGATAGTCTCCAGAGGTCTCTACCTCAGGGCCTTTCCTGCTTTCTAACCACCCTTTTATATGAAAATTATCTCAGTAAAACTGCAGAAGAGTCAAAGATACTTTTTATTAGATGGGATTGAAATATGAGCATAGTGTATGAATCTCTCCAAAACTTACCTCTCCTTGGATCTGTAAGTTTTCAGGGTACCGTTCTTGAAGTTTTTATGCGCATCAGAATCTTGAAGTACGATCTCCACTGTTCCTCACGCATCTCAAAAACTTTATGAAAACATGAAACAATGACCCGGTATAGAAATTCGCGGGAATATTAGAGAAAAAGAATCTGGATATCCTTGAAATTAGACACCGGTCGATTATAATCCAATCTAAAGATGTAACACTTTCTACCAAAATCCCACCAGAGCAAAGCTACAAGTCCAAGCGAGCGAATACAGTTAGAAACAAAACAACCTTTCTTGTACATGTGATAAATTTATTTTCAAATAAAGTAACCGATTAATGTTAAAGCTAAAACCAAACAAAACCAATTATTAGAATTATCGGAGATCATGATCTTACAGCAACGTCATGTAAATAAGACTTTCTCAAGCACGACACAAGCTAGTGACCCTTATATACAAATACAAGCAGTAAAAACGTTAGTTTAAAATTCTTTCTACACCCTTTGACAGTGACGATCAATCTTCGTCGTTCTAATGGCATTACACAGTCTCGACTACCTTAACAAAAAGTCTGTGCACAGCATGCTCCCTTCTGCAATCTCACCATGCATTCACCTATCATTTCTCTGACACTAGCCAATGCACTTGACGAAATGCCCTCAACTTCACTATAATCCCTCTACAGCAATTTAGACAATTGCTCTTTCTGAATAGCTTTCTGCTCAAAACGTATTTTGCCGGTGCAGACCTCAAGTATAAAACTAGCTTATAACTATGAAGGAAATGGTCTCAACCGCTCTTGGTTCAGTTTAATATCCAAGGGATAAGATTCCCATCTCTACCATCCATGGCCGAACATATAAAAGTTGTCGCACCCATATTAAAGTTCACGAGATAACAAATCTCATAATTAAAGGTCTCCTCACATTGAGTTCTCAAAACACCTTTTATTGCAAGCCCCACTAACATTAAACTTACCCAGTGCTTATTGCTGCTCGTGTATTGAACAAATATCATATAAGTTGTCAACTCATTGGAATTTCCACATTCCCTTGTGCTTAAAAAAAAGAAAATTCAACAAATTTACAATTATAAAGAAAGTTTTGTTGTGTTCATCTTTCCGCATAGTATGTAAATTAATACAAACAAAAAAAAACTATCTGACCCTTCCCAAATTACTACTTCTATGCAACGACTGAATATAACTCATCAGTGTACATTTTCAAAAATACCGCTGTCAACAGTGACTTTAACCGCTTACGGATATCTTCCAATGCAATAAATATTCCCAAACCTTAAGACCTGCCGAGTTATAGTAGCCCAACATTCTTCTCTAAGCTCATTGGAGCCAAACCATGTAGACTTCCGACCTTGAATTTTCCTTCAAACATCATGAAAGACCTTACAGGCAAACTCATATATCCTCCTCTTTAGTGCAGCCAATGATTACAGTAATTATCATAAGCGCAAGACCACACTTCCGATCAAGAGATACTATTCAAGTTTACCATAGAACACGCTTTTCTTAAATTTTCACTGAAAACTAACCTAGGATGGATGTACCGTATAGAAAACAACGGATAACATCTTAGTCAAAAAGGAGTACTAACTACTAACAAACATAAGACATTTGTGCTAAAATGCAACGGTTAGGAAAGTTTATTCAATGAGAGAAAAAAAAATGTGTAGGCTACCAACATTCACTCCACACTTTCCATATTCAGTATTGCTGAAGATATAACCCCTATCCCTATTAAGAAATCATCCAGTTTACATCAAGCTCTCTGCCCTTGACCTTACCGAAATAAGTAATTCACCGTCACACATCTTCAAACTCAGCATTCAAAGACACTTGTCGATCGCTTAGCATCAATGACAATATCTTTCCACATTTTAACTACTAGGTCCTTCACTCCCCAAAATCCAAAGACTGTTAGAAGCAATGAAGTCACTGCCTATATATTATGAAAATGATTGCAAAGAATCTTAAAGAATACGTTATAAAGCCTTACCTAGCCTTTATGTCCAAAGCACATTATTTTTAACATCGTCCGCACATCACCCCAACTGACTCGAAATTATTAGCTCGTACAGTTGATGATCAGTATTAATTTTCTATCTCCCCCTGCAAACCCATCAAATGTCTGTACCAGTTACTGTGAAACTACTTTCGAGTTGTCTCTACTTTTGTCTTGAATTCCTTTCTCTGAATTTCAAGTACTTGAGCAGTAATGGAGGATAGTACCAACCAATCTAGCTTCCTCTTTATGACCACTCCTCCAATCTGATATAGAAAACCATTAAAATATCAAACATAATCAAAGCTAACAGAACATGGAGCAATGAAACATTCTTTCGGCATTGTTATTTAGAGAAATTGTAAGTGCACTAAACCAAAATATGTCATATATATATGAACCCTTGATGTTTAAAGAAAGCTGCATTATATAGACAGGAGTCTTCACTTTACTTAAAGTTCTCTCACTTGTATTTCAAGAGCCAGGAGGAATTTTGATACAAAAGCGAAGAGACACAATTGCCTTTTAGAAGAAAATGCAAGCGACTCTGCTACTCGTGTACTTGTTTCAAGTTACAGGTGCCCTATGAATTGATGTTGTAATTTGTAGCAAAAAATTTCCCATGACAAAGGCCAGATGCAATGCCTTGGCTTTGTAATATAAAGGGACGTATACCAAGGCTAAGGAAACCATAAGTACGCTTCATATTTACATGACTGACTGTTCAAAGGAAACACCACTATAGTTGTAGCTAGTATCAAACCATTGCAATTCAGATTCGAATGTTAATTGCTACATCATCGAGAAGTATAAGTTCGTATGCCAAATCTAAGATGTGAGAGCAAGAAGTGGCAAATTGATATTTGCATATATGAGAAAGGAACATCCAGCTTTGTCTCACCACTTGGTGCTACAGAATCGCCAGATGGAGCAAATAACAGTAGCAGATAATTAAGGATAACATAAAATTGATCTTCACCATGTTTTTCATTGCATATAATCAGAATATAACTCTATGGACCAAATTTTCCCTCAACATTGCGTATTCTGGTCTTGGGAAAAAGAAATCAGATTTAAAGAAGAAATACGGCAAACCATCTACCTTCGGATATAGTTTCCTGTCTATTTCATCAAAACAGCCACCTCACACCAATTTTCAAACAACTATTTCCAACCTCATCCACTTCCTCCCTCCACACAGAACTTATTCATGAAAAATATGGTCTAAATCAACTGTCGGGAAATTATTTTTTTTTCAATGCTTAGCTTCTAACATTTGGACACCCATATTTGACATTGGCATTAAAATTTGCTGGAACAAACGATGGATGTCTATTTGCATCCGTACTGCCAGATTCAGAAGGTTTGCAGTGCCAGTGAACTCCAATCTCTTAATATAAGTTCTCCCGAGCCAGCTTTCACATATATTCTGTTGAAGAGAAAAAACACTGAAAACTTGTGAAAATCCAATGTTCAAAACAACATCTGAGGTATGAAGGAAACGGTTTGAGGAAGCTCTGTGAATAAATCCAAATTCTACTTAAAACCGTGGAATGCATCTCAATTAGATTGACTTATCATTGCTACTCTTAGGTAATTGAACTTATCCCAATCAGAAAGCACCTTATCTTACCAGGAAGTTGGAGTGAATGGTTGCACTCACACTCTCTCTAAAGTGCAGTTCATCAATAACAAATGTTTACATGCCTTCTGATCCACCAAATGATGTTTATGCGTACCAGGCAAGCATGGAAAAAAGAAGAATGCTGTCTTGAAAGCATGAAATTCTATTAACAACATCTTTTCTGATATCTTTGAATTGAAGTCATCAATGCGAGATTCCGTAGATTTTTATAATGTGAAGAGCATTCTTCTGATGTCAATCAAGGTTGCTGATCACAACAACTTAGAAGCAATGTTTCACATTTCTTTCCCGCAAACAGAGTTCTCTATCTCTTCAATAGAACACATTATTGTCTTGATAGCAAACAAATTCAAAAAACGGAGGAGGCCTCAGAGAAGACCGTAACATTGGCTTGAGTTGTGTATCCATAATAAAGCTTTTGGGTATACGGTAGAAGAGCTGTAATGACAACTTCCTGAGATGCCAAAGATTGTAATTTGAACTCTCTCCTCTTAGCCAACTAGATATGTTTTCTTCTTGTCCCTGTGCTACCTATCAATGCTGCCTTCTCTATTTAAGACATAAGTCTATTCTTCAGACGACACGGTCTCAGAAATACACCCACACAGGAAACTATCATATGAGTTGACAAGAAGCTCTCCCCATTAGTGGCTCAAATGCACTTCCAGCTTTCTACACGATGCATCACAATATATCTCTTTTCATCTCTGAACCGAACTGCCAGTTGGCAGTCATAGTCACAAAGATAGAGAAGAGTCTCCCAAGAGACAAATCAGCATCCTTTCGTGCAGGCGTTCCGTTCAGATCATGACTTCTTTCAAATGCTTCATAACCCGAGATGCCACCCCACCTTACTGCAACAGCAGTGGGCACAAGTAGAGTTCTTCATGTTGTTCCAGCAGAGGCACATAGCAATGTACTGAATAGTTCATCTTCCCTTGTTCTGGTGGCAAGGATAATCCACAGCAATGCAACTTGTCTGAGTTGCAGTGAATTACAGAAGTGAAGACCAAAAACCACGCAGCCATTGAGACTTATTCAATCTTCAGCATAGATTGTGCCAATATTTTCAAGTGCATTATCATCCACTACTCTCTCTTGGACGAGTTCAAACTTTCTTATACCTTAACTTTTACCATCCAAATTTGAGTGCCTCCAAAGCAAACAAAGTAGAAATTTCATAAACGATGCTCCACAGATGTAACGCTTACCCGTTAATCAAGTTGAAACAAAAACCTGTTATAATATTCAGATTCCCAGCATTGTATATGCATTCCAATAATTCCTTTCACCAGTTGTTATATTAATTAGACAATACCAATCTGAGGTCCATTTGTCTTCCCATCTCCTTCTGTTCTCTCTTTTGATAACTCGGACTTTAAACAAACCAGCGGTACCCATTCATCCTCAATTCCACTATCTCTCAGACTTCATGTGACCAATGCGCAGAAAAAGCCCAGTCTCTCCCCAGCTATTGATACCATCAGAAAAAGTTTTCAAGTTTAGAGTCTGCAAAAAATAACAACTCCAGCACTGTCTCTATACCGTTCCAGACCAAACGCCCAGCACACATGTTTCTCCGTAATTCACCCTACATCCGTAATATAATTCTCTCTGTTTCAACCTGTCAATCAGCAATAAACTCACTCCTCAGCAAAGTCGCCTGGAAATCAAGCTCCAAAACCTAAAAGACGAGTTCAGCCTTCTTATCTTCCAGCAAACGCACAAATGATGCAACAATAATGCTCTGCTGACCTCGCATATTACTCCAGGACTATCCTCTTCCAACTGAAAAGTGCAATGCTTGAATCCTCATTTTCAAAAACTAAATTTTCTTGTTGTAATGAAATTTAAGCCACACCATCTGCTTCAACTCAAGTTTAATAAATCGCATTAAAAACGCCAACATAGAAGCGAAAATAGCCGAAGGCTATTCCACTTTACTAGCATAGTGTCTCTAAAACAAACAGTTAACTCAAAGCTATGAAGTTTAGCGTAATTGGTCGCCAGTTAAAAGCAGAGAAACAGAAAAAAGACATCGAGATTGAAGACAGAGAGACGTAGGAACTATACAAATTCCAGTGATGAATGTCATTATATCTAACTTAACGTCTAAGTTCTCGTCCGAAAATTAAGGTCAATTTTCTCCTCTTTTCCGAGAAAATTTGCTTAAACAAAAAAGAAAAGTTTAAAACGGGCTTATATGTGGCACACGTGAGGGATAGACTGATTCCACCTGCGCAGAGAATCCATGGATCTTCAAAGTTTGCAGGGGAGTACATGGAAGCAACATACTTAAAGTCAAAAAAATAAGATTTATAAAAAGAGGAAAATAAAAAAAAATTAATAACTTATAACTATTTTATTTTTTTTATTTTTGTTGCAGTTAGATCAAAAGACAATTCACTTCTCGTACACTTTATTCCTTTTTTATACATATGTATACAACTAAAACTATTTGACCATTTCCCAATTAATTTATGCTTTACAAGAGTTATTTTAATAGTGTTTTTAAGAAAAAAATTTTTTGTTACATTTCTTTTAAGAACTCACTGACCATGAAAAAAACATATTAGGAACTTTTTATTTTCTATTTTTCAAAAAAATATGTTATTTAATATTTTTTAATTCATCTTTTATATTTTAAATTATATTTCCATATCATCTTAATAATATTCTATCTTTTATTTTCATCTATTTTATTTTATCTCCGATTATTCTATTTTAAACAATTACTATCATATTCTTACTTTTAATTTTTATATTTATCTATTTAATTTTATTTAATTTAAATTTTTATTTTAAAACATCTAAAATATTAAATTACTTCAATAATTTTATAAAAAAAATATAAATTCTAATATTTTATAATTTAAATTTATTTGATAAGATAAATATTAACAAATTTATTAAAAATTTAATATTAAAATAAGTTATAGTTACATAGCCACACCGTATATCACCACAAATTGTATAAGATTTTCTAAATTAACAAGGAAAAAAATTGTGTTTCCTCATGTCACTCTTATAAAAAATAATCATAAAAGAAAACCCAAAATTCATCAGGTAATACCTTAAATGATCAAAGTAACTCTATATAATAAAAAAAAAGTACATGGGACATGGTCAAAAAGTTAGTCACTTCTGGTCATAAAGTACATGAAAATACTAATTATTTTTCTATACGCTTGAAATATGTTTTATAACTTGGACTTCCTTGTTTAGATTTTTTTTTTTCTATGGGTGTATGGAACATTACATTCTCAAAATTAATCTCAAACTAAATACTTATATAAATCTATTAATTTTTTCTATTTAAAATGATTACTATACAAACATGCATTTAAATAAAAAGTAGCTTTTAATTAAGATATTTTCTTTACTACATTTTTTTAATAATTACTATTTGATCATACAATATAACATTATACTTATAAATACGCTCTTACCACGATTGTATTCCTTACTATTTCTAATTTTATTTTAAGAATTTTCAAAGATTGATCCAATGACTTTTGCGCAAACAATTTTCCACCCACATCTAATATTTTTGTCAAACATTATTACCGTTATTCTTCTCCTTATATATTTGAAAACTCACAATTATATTAGTCATGTTCTTATCAATATTGCATCCATGCTTCTTTTTTTCCATTTTTTTTTTATTTTCTTATACAATTGTTGAAAAAGCAATGAAATGTTTAATTTATTTCTTAACATTGCACCGTTCTCTAGAATTTTTTTTTTTAAAAAAGTGAAAACACTTAATGTTCTCACGTCCAAAATTCACTAATCTAAATTTTTTAAACTTTCTCCGTAATTATTCATTAAGCCTCGAATAGACTTTGAAAGACGTTAAAATAGTCTCAATAAGGAGCAATGACAAAGCGAGATATAATTTAAGTAAAACAAACAAACACTCTAGGTTGTATGCTTGGATTAATCGAACAATACCATTGATTAAAAAAAACTATATCAATTAAAATTATTTATTACCGTTTATATTAAGGAAAACATAACCCTATTCATCTCATTTCTTCAATCAACACCAATACTAAATAAACTTAATGGATTTGTCCATTCTAAACAAATAAATCCTGGGAACACTTCCTAAACCAAATTAACAATTGGAGCCCATGTCCATCTCAATATTTACATTTTCAATTTTAAATATTAAAGCTAGAATTCCTGCAAGAAAAAAAAAAAACAAAAAAAACGAAAAACATGTTTATATCGAGAAAGCATAGATACATTGCATTTGTTTCACTTTTTCTATCCTTTCTTTCTTAACAGAGTCATTTAACATTATTTCAAATTTGAAATATAGTTTTCATTAAACAGAAAATCTACTGTTCAAAATGGTAAAAGTATCCCATATTCATCTATTAAAATATTTATAACCAACCTTTTCGTATACAATCTTAGTGCAGTAAATAGAAGTATTAATTTAAAATCAAAAAGAAATAGAAAAATATTCATACACTCCTATTCTTATAATTATCCAAAATTTATTCCATTTTATAAGAAATAAAAATAAGAAATAAACTTTTTCAAATAAAAATCTAACAACAAAGTGGAAAAAAAGAATATGAATATATGATTATGAAACTCATCCTTCTACACCAGTATTGTGCAAAATATTAAGATATTTGGTCAACTGTTCTTTTTAACAAAATTTGTCAAAATAGCTTTCTAGAACAACTTTTTAACACACACTATTTTATGATGTTGTAAAACAAAATATTATCAGACAATCCTAAAAATCTATTTTAACTATTTTAAAATATTTTTAAAAATAATTTTAATTTGCTAAATTTTATTTTTATTCCATGACACTGGTGTATAATTATTTTTTAAAACAGCTTTTAAAAAAAAAACCATTAAAAATCAGTTGTTCTAAAGAATGATTTGTTTCTCAACTAAAATAAAAAACAAACCTTTTAATTTCTTAAACATGTTTCAATTTTGTATCGAAAAATAAAAAAACTTTCTAAAAAATACTCTCCCAAAAAGGCTCCTGAGTCTCATGCCTCTCCTCAATCTCTTTCAAGGCTTCTCCTCCTAAAAAGCATGAACCATTTTCAACAAGTTAAATAGCTAAACGGAATGAACTACCAGCCATACAACTTAAGAAAGCCTCAAAACCGAGAGAACAAAGTCGAATTGGCTTGCCTGCTATGATGAAACAACGACCAAGCTCAGGCATAGTGGGCGATAGCCATATCTAGACTTAAATCCATTATCCCATCAAGAACGCCCCCACCAACCCAATATTAACCACGATAACTATCAAAAAGCTGTAAGCATTCCATAACCTCCTATCAGAAAAGAATAGAGAACCTGGGTCTTGTAACATCTCTACATTCTGATCTGCTCTCACAGGAACCACAGAAAACAGCCGCTGGCCACACCAGCAGACTCTGTGGCGATATGCTCTCGTCTCCCTCTCCATCTTCGCTAGTTTTAACCAAATCTAGCAAAGTCAACTAATCCCTTAGCCCTCAACCCATAAACAAAGCACATATTAGAGAGCTGAAATGACGAAAACTTAGCTAGAAAGTAAGCACAAAATGAGGGGAAATCTTAGAATCTGCAGTAAAAAGCATGCTTCTATGTACCAGTAGCATATCCTCCTTCATGCTTTACACAAAGAGTCATTCCTCATGCAAACCTTAAAAAAAGAAGCCAAATAATATAAAGAAGAAAAGTTTCAGCGAAGTAATAACATCTAAAAGTTGGCTGGTATCTTTTCATCACCCACAGTCCCACTCCAAATACAAGATAATAAATACAATCTCTCCCTCTTAATAATTTCCTTTGTATTTATTTTTTAACTTTCTTCTTCTATAACATGTTCTCTCTTCTTGCCCTACATATCTTAAATTATTTCTTTAAAGTTTCTAAAAATGAAAAATCAAGACTTACAACCAATTATTTATTTCAAAACTAATTATACAAAAAGCGATTGTTCAAAAAGGTTTTACATTTAATAGTTTATATAAGCGTTTTTTTAAAACACTTATATACAGAAGTTATGTCACTTTAATAATTTTAACTATTAAATATATTCATTTAATTATTATTTCATTAAACATATTTTAGTCTTTTCATCTATATTTCCAATATATTTTGAAACATACTTATATAAATATAAAAAATATTAAATCGAATAATCAATATAAACAAAAAGATCTTTAAATTTAAACTCTTGCTTTAAAGTAGTCAATGAAATTTTTACAAAGAGATGAGGTTCCTTTTACACTTATTTCTACTTCTATTCCATTGCATACCTTATTTTTGCTATGGAACCTTTCTCTTATCCCCTGCATAGTCAGTCAATTAGAAAAACAATGCGCCCCCTTTCCTTTTTTGCTTCCTTATGTCTTTCAATTTTATGCTATGTCAAATTAACTCAAGACTTTGGAAATGGAAAAGCACTGAAGAGTCATAAAGCTATTCTTCAACACTAAATAGAAAATGCCAGATTGAAGAAGACTAGCAAATTTCGACTAACATTCCATATTTTTTTCACATTCTCCTGTTGGGCCATGTATTCATACTGTGAATGGCTTCGATAGCTCACCGAGTTTTATCGTCTACTTAGCCTGGACCATCTTAAGCATATCTGCTCATGGAGCTTACCCTCGCCTTTCCTGACTGCATACTCGCTTCAAAGTAGTTGATAATTTGACATGTTTTTTTCAATAATTCTACCCCATTCGAAATACAAGAAAGCAAATAACCTGGCTAAATTTTGTTTCAGCAACCAAAAATTAGTTCGCTACAACAAAATAAAAGAATGCGTCTGCATACTCAATCCAAAATGTGAGCCACGCTGAAGCAAAATTTGATGACATGGCATAAAATTAGAGCCTTCACACAATGATATAACTATTCGAGCTACTGAAACTTGGAACTCCACTTCACTCAGATAGGAAAAGCTGCTTAAAGCCTCACCACCATTCGTTTGCATTGCCAAAGAAGATTCCCATCTTCGCATTGGACCCTGTTTGGCGTTCCCCAGCCATTTTTCATCTTCACTGCTCACAAGTCATTCTGAATATCTGGGTCATGACAGCAACTTATAGGTTTGATACTCTTTCCTCACACCGACCTGAATAATCAAGAAGTCATAGAATGGAGCATTCCTCATTAATCTGGTTGGCAAGGCTCTCAGCGGATACTAAAGAGCGCCAGTTTGTCATTTCACCTTGCACCCTTGAGTAATTTAAATGCATCCCTTTTCCATCCCGCATCCTTTGCATTTCTCTATGGCTTCAGACGGCATTCAATACTTTCACCGAAGCGTTCATTAATTCTCTTGCCAGTCCTTTCCTCAGCTTCATTCCTCAGTCTTCCATACTGGTCTTCAGGCGATGAGCTTGAAGAAATCAGGCTCCAGACGCTTTCCACAATCACTCATACGACACAATGATGCTGGCTCCCACGGCTTGAAACATTTTCGGAACAATTACACGCAGTTGCCCTCATTTGTTCCGCTAACCACTAATATCCAAAGAATTGCATCAGCAGAGAAGTGAAAATGTTATTCCCCAACCTCAACTATCCACAAGCACACTCTCGATCCCGCTTTAGAGCTTCTGATAGTACTTCAACAAAACTGCGTTTCTGAGTCTATCAACGAAAGGCGATCATAGGAAACTGCGTTGGGTAAAGATGTGCAAATAACTGCCAGTCCTACCGAGCAATCCATACAGTAATCCAAATGCTTCCACCGAGTCACACAAATTAAAACACATATCACATACTTAAGTCTCTAACACCCAGCACTGATAGTGTCTGCAAATCTAGTATTAGATTTTTCCAAGCATTCACTGCTTCCTCCTCATCACAAAGTAGCTCATAGAACATGAGAGACCATGAAACTTTAAAGAGTTCCCCAATTCTCAGCTCTTCTCAGATGCACCCAATCCCGTCAGGAACTAGGCACTCGAGATCGGTGATATCCACTGCTGCGAAATAACCCATTCAACCACCAAGCTTTAGTTGTGCAAAGAGTATCCCTGGCATATGACACTAACAACATAGTGTTTCCATCAAGATACAAAGAAACAAACTGAGTGACACAAATCAATTTCTTTCGCCAGTTCGGCATGAATGATTTCCAGTGCTTCCGGACTTCCCAAATCAATGAAAGTTCTTGCTGAGCAGCAAGCAAACTCTTTGAGACAATTCTGACTCTACTTCAGTAACACAAGTCTCTAATAATAGTCTTTCCATGGTGAACAATCCTTATAAAGACTTTCCGCAAATCTCGTCAGGTTAGCTTCATGACCCAAGCTATTCATCACTGCTCCATTGACCATCATGTAGGTTTCCCTTTCAGCTGATGTTTTTAAGAATAACTTCTTCCTAAGTAAATCCCCAGCCAAGCATTTATTTTTCTGAGGAGACACCCATATCCTCAGTAGATGATTCTCCGCCACAAGGGATCTATGTAGCCAAAGAAGCGCTCACCTTGATTTTCAAGACAAATTTGAGATGTCTCGTCGCCATGAGAAGCCCGCGTGGGCGTGGCCCTGTCTTCATAAGAAATATTAGTCATCATCAAATATATTAAATAAGATGATGCTTTGGCAAACACAGGAAGGATCCTAGTACAGAACTGATTACAAGTTTCAAGATTTTCAATCTCTTGCCTACCAGAAAGTAATTCTGCACCCAATACTCTGGCAGCAAGACAAATTGACTTATCTCACATGAAGACCAATTTTTCCCATCTTCTATGCAAATATTCTGTCATCGGTTTTTCCTTACCCATCTGCCTCAGGGTGACACTAAGTAAAAGAGGAGTTCGCTTATTGGCTGCTTCAGCACACCCAATAGTAATTCAAACAAACCTCTTTCATAATCCACATATTTCTAATAGCTCCACCGATATATCTATTATAATTCACAAGCTCATCCTTCCAGAATTCAAAAACTTCCAAAAGGAACCAAATTTCAAGGAACTGGTTACTGCGATATTCTTTCTTCTGGAATGGTGTCAGATAGGTATATAAATCAGATTTCCCCTATCCTCCAAAGATACTTATTAATGAAGGAGCATCAATGATTTTTCAGCAGATCAGATCTTCACCTCTAACACTTACCATTATTCCTCGAGAAGATCTAAAATACTATTCAGTCCAAACCATGTACTCTGTTCATCTGTAAGATGTCACTCTTACTGATAAATCCATAACAAATTGCTTGAAACCCTCCAGGCAATTACTTTGGCTTTGTACATAGCTCTGCTTTCTATAACACTGCTTCAAAGGCCCATCCTTTCCTTCCAGTGCTGCCACAGAGAATTACTAACACATCGGCAGAATGCCTTGCATCTCCAAACATCCAGCTCCACCGCATTTCAACCTCTAAATGATACATCTCCCAATGCACTTTGCAATATTGCTAGCTCAACCCAAATTTTCCCTATTCTTTTTGCAAATCAAAAGAATGCTTCATCGAAGACACATAAGTCCTCAAAAACGTGCAATCGACTCAAAGAATGGAAAAGCTCTAACATTACTTCATTCATGCCTGTGAGATCTTTAGCTCATGACGTGACGGGCCACATCTTCTAACATTCTGTCATTCTGTATTTCACCACTTTCTTTAATTAGCCACTCTACTGTTATTAGTTCTCCACTTGCTGGATTGAACCTGCAAACCCATGTAAGGTCTTCCTAATGCATACAGCCAACACGCTGAGAAAGTTTCCTTAGCATAGCCTCAAGCTCATCTTGTCAGCAGCTTGCCAGAGAAAACTTCCCGGCTTTATCAGGCATTGGTTCCCACATTTTCGCATTAATTCCCCCTGCCACAAATATGTACAATATAAGAATGTCAATTCCTCCCCCCAAAAAAAAGTTACTATAGAACAAAAATTCATTAAATTTTGAATGTCTGGTATCGGTATTACAAATTGCAGCAATAATCCAGATGATCACTAGCATCCCGTGGAACATCATGCCAGCAGTTAACCAGGCAGTTAGTAAATACAACTCCAAATTCATATTTTATACTGACTCATTAAACTGGACTATTACTTAAGATTACCTTGAGTTAAGTTCACAATCAGAGAGAGGTTATGATAAAAAAACAAGACGCATTATCTCAGCAATGCTAACGTACTTAAAACCATTAATTATGAGACAACAAATCAGGCCATGTGTCTTCTTCATTACCAACAATAGAAAACATTCTTTCGTCAAGAGTTGCAAAGCTGCATGCCTTGATAAGTGATCGATTGATTTATGTTGTCTACTCTATTGACTAGAACTTAGCCAGTCTTCCCCACCAACACATGTTCGCATCTATCAGATTTTGGCTGAGTATTGCTAACATTCGTAGACTGCAAGTGACTGCGAACAGAATCAAACGAGGACACCTTCAAGGCAATGAATAAAATATGTAGGTGGACGTAATTTACCTTGTATAAATGGCTTCTCTAGGTACAAATGAGGCCACTTCAATCTAGGTCTACATTCAACATTTTCAGACTGTAAAACTGACTGCTCACTAATTTCAAAGTAACTAAATATTTATAGAAACTTATGCTCCAGGGATATGCCTGATTTTCAAAAGATAATAGTTCCCTGATATAAAAATATTAGGCAATCTGATATTACCTTGTTAAAAAAGAAAAAAAAAAAACAAAACAAGACTACCTTGCTCTTTCTAACCTCCTCATTCAGAAAACACACTTGCCAGCTATCAGCCTTGCCATGCCTTCAAACATTCAGGCCAGCTCTCACTAGGGAATTCGGCCACTCCTTGCAGACGTTAACTGCATTCTACTATTAGCCAATGCATGGAAGAACTAGCAGCCCTGCAAACTTTTCATTGTACATGTCCCTGCTTTTCAAAGCAGATTCTGCTTTCTTAGTATGTCAGGAAGAGCGCAAGTTCTTAAAGAACATGTAAGTTAGTCAGAATAAGATACTCATCAAGGAATGCTTCAAGATCAACACAAATTCAACAACAGCAGCAGCAGAACTTGAAATAGCAGTATCAATAACAGCAAGGAGATGACAAATGGAAACTGGTTTTAGTTTTGCAGTAAATTCTTTTAGATTTCTCAGTTTACTAGCTTCAGGTGGTGCTCAAGAAAAAGAGGCAAATAATGTTGGCAATAACAATAAGAACAAAAATATTAAAAATCAAACCTTGAAACCCTGTGACCTCCACTCATCTCGTCTGCTTGCAACTTGCATTCCCTGAGCAACTAAATCATGCAACATCTGACCTGATGAGGGAAACTTTTCCCAGATTTATTCCAACATTGTTGGAACATTATCCTAGTTCACACACGATACCTTTGCCGTGTACGAGTATTGCCACATATAGTGCTTCAGCTCAGAGCACAAGACATTGTGTTTTGCCTCATCAAAACTTCGGAAAGTATATAAGGCGATTATAAATCAACCATTACTTTCTTATTTCAGTAACTGATATAAGACTCTCCACTGGTGTCTTGTAAACGGCAGACCAAATAGTTACACACAGACATCCTACATAATGAAAAAACAATAAGAGTCCAACACAACTATCATAGAAGTAAAAATATAAGTATATTAACATGTCATCAAAGAATTGCGATATGCCATTTACTTCATGAATTTATGCTTCATGCAAACACGCATATCATTTAATTTTGGAATAACATTATACGAAAAGCACAGTCTAGAATTTACTAGAACCACGGAAACATAGAAGAGCCTACTGATAAAGGATAGAAGTTGTTGTATCATGATCCTTCAAAACACTAATCTCAACCCTTTTTTCTCAAAAGAATCATAAAAAAATACATAAACAAATAAAAATTTATGATTTATTAAATAAATATCATCTTACTCCGAAACTCTAAGGCCCTTGCACTCCAAGTCATTGTCAGAACAGGGAGCTTTTCTTTCAATTATCGTTCCAGAAATTCCTCCTTAGCAGAATACATCCGACCACTAGTATACCTGCTCGCTCCAAACCCAGCTTTCCCTTTGGCCGTTTTCGCTACTCCAACAATAGTTGATCTGCATCTTTGACTTCCAACATTCAATCCAAAACGAGCTTCGACTTTATAGGCTTGTCTCAGGTTTCAAGTCATCATAGTTTAAAGGGAAGAAATGAGTTAAAATAAGTCAATCCACTACATTCTGTCTAAGTTAACACACCATGCATGTGTCGAAATTCTGCGCGCAAATGAAAATTCAATTCCCTTCTCTTTCTTTTCATCAGTTGATTCAGTTCTAAGCCTATACAAATTCTTGCAAGAACAATGGCGTAATCTGGAACCTTATAATGAACCCCTTAAGCAATAGTTTGTGCTGATCCCCCTGTGAGGAAAACCAAATCCCCTCCATCAATAAATTAATTTTACGTATACTTGAAAATGACGCAAATCTGTCTCATGCGTCAGTCTACTGCACCTCGCTCAATGACACAAAATCAATCTGACTACTGATCACCTCCTTCCTATGCTCTTCATTTCTAAGTCGAAAAATGATTCATTCCCAATTCACCTAAGTCAGGACCACAATTCATATTAGCCTCTCTTTTATCTTTCTCCTTTTCATTATTCTAGTAAAAAATCGCTAACGCTGTCTCTTTCGCCTCTCCTGTAAAGTGACCACCCCAGAGCCTCAGAGATAGTAAAATTATCACGCGAACTGACAAGTTTCTTAACCATCATGCACTTTCCTGCTTCTAAACCCAACCTTTACATATATGGGAACTCTATCTCAAGTAAAAAATGCAGAAGACGCCAAGATCTCTCTGTATCTATGGGATTGAAATAGGGCCCAGTTAAGATATATGCATCTAAACCTCATAATTATAACCTCATCCTATGATCTGACTTACGTCTTTCATGTGTCCCGACCCCACGTCACGTTCCTTGAAGGTTATATCGGCCATTTCTTCAGGAAAATCTTCTGAAATACCGAACTTACCCTTTCCATTCAAGCATCATCAAACTTATACGAAAATGAAAAAAGGGGTAATGACTTCAATGGAATATTAACAAAAGAATTTTGCAATATCCTGAATTAGCACCGTCGTCATCGATTAATCAACTAGATCGACATTGCTTTCTACAAAATTCCCCACCAGAAGCAAAGCTACAATGTCAAGCAATACAGTTAGAAAAATAAAAAACAACTTTTTGTACCTCAGACAATTACTTGATTTTTTTTAATAAAGATATGAACCGCTTACATTTAAAGGCTACCAACAAAAAATATCAGAGATATCGGTAAGATCATTAGGGCACATGTAAAAAGGATATCATAAAAGCGACAACCAGCAGGTGCTTATATACAAATAACAAAAAGTATAAAAAGAGTTGATGTTCTATAATTCTCTCACCTTGACAGTGAGGATAATGTCGTCTAATGGCCATTACACAGTCCTTGGACTACACTTAACACCCCCCAAAAAGTTGTGCAAGCATCTCCCTTTTGCATCTCTCAGTGCATCACCAAATTTCATTTCTTGGCATAGCTGCCAGAGCCGGAAGGCCCTCAACTTCATATAATCCCTCTGAAGCAATATGAAACAGTTGCTCTTTCTGGAATAGCTTCATGCTCAAAACTGTAGTTTTCCCGGTGCCAGACCTTCCAAGTATAAAACTGCTTTTATGGAAGAGAATGGTCTCCCGCTCTTGGTCAGTTAATTCAAAAGGAAGATCCAGCTCCCTACCATCATGGCTAGAAATAAAGTGTCGCACCATATTAAATGTCACGGTGTAAAATTTCATAATTAAAAAGCTCTCACTCACAATCGAGTTCTCAAAGCCGCCTCTTCTGGCCAGACCACTAACATTTGAAATTCTACCAGTTGCATTATTGCTAAGACTCTTGTATTGAACAATATCATATGAAGTTGTCCAACTCATTGGAATTTCCAATTTCCTGTGCTTAAAAAATAAGGTTAAAATTCAATCAATTTCATTTGGTAGAAAAAAAGTGATTTGTGTGTTTCAATTCTTTCTGAAGTTGGAATTTAATAGCAAACAAAAAAAAAAATAATCTTACCCTCCAAGATTTTCTTTTTGCAACGGACTGAGATAATCTCAGTGTTACATTTTCAAATACGCTGTCAAGGTGTTTAACCATTCGGATATCCTTCAATTGCTATATATCCCCAACCTTAAGGATCTGGTTAAGTAGCACATTCCTTCTCAAGATCATTTGAGCAAACAATGTACAGATATCCCACCTGAATTTTCAAATCATGGAAGAAACTTTTCACCAAGGCAAATCTATATTCCTCCTTTTAGGTCGCCAGCCAGTTGACAGTTTTAGTAATAAGGCGATGACCATATTCTGAGTATGAGATGACTTCAAGTTATAGAACGCTTTTCTAAAATTTTCACTGAAAATAACCTAGGTATGGATGAAGATAAGAAAACAAAGGATAAGATCTTGTCAAAAGGAGTTAACTATACAAAACATAAAGAAATATTATGCTAAAATGCAAGGTTAGGAAAGGTTTATCAATGAGAGAAAAAAAAAAGTGTAGCTACCACATCCTACACACCTTCCATCTAGCACTGTTGAACAGTGAACTATCCCTATTAAGTAAATCATCCAGTTCATCAAGCTCTGCCTTGACCTTAAATATAGTATTGGCCAAATCACAATCTTCATCAGCATTCAAAAGACAATGTCGATCCTTAGCATCATGAACAATATCTTTCCACACTGTTTCACTCATAACTAGGGTCCTTTCACTCCCCAAAATCCAAAGGCCATGTCTGGAAAGGCAAAATGAAGTCATTTGCCTCATAATATTAAATGTAAAATGATTGCAAAGGAATTCTTTAAAGAATACGTTTAAAGCCTTACCTAGCTCTTGTCAAAGCAACATTAGTTATTTTAACATCGGCCATCACCCCAACTGATCCAAAATTATTAGCTCGTACAGTTGATATCAATATTATATCTTCTTCTCCACCCTGAAACCCATCAATTGTCTGTACCTTTATTGAAAACCTATCGTTGTTCTCATACTTTTGTCTGAATCTTTCTTGAATTTCAAGTACTTGAGCAGTATATGAGGATAGTACACCAATTCTAAGCTCCTCCTTTATTCCACTCCTCCAATCTGGATAGAGAAACCATTAAAAATATCAAAACAAAATCAATCTAACAGAACATGGGAGCAATGAAACATTCTTTCTGGGCATTGTTTAGAGAAATTAGTGGCATAAACCAAAATATTGTTTATAATGAACCCTTGATTTTAAAAGAAAGTGCATTAATATAGAGAGGAGTCTTCACTTTACTAAAGTTCTCTCACTTTGTATTTCAAGAGCCAGAAGTGGAATTGATACAAAAAGGAAGAGACACAATTTCCTTTTAGAAGAAATTGCAAGAGACTCTGCTACTCTTGTATGTTTCAAGATACAAGATGGCCCATGATTTGATGTTGTAATTTGTAGAATAAAATTTCCCATGGAAAAAGGCATATGCAAATGCCTTGGCTTTGTAAATATAAAGGGGTAAATACAGAGGAAGAAACTCATAAGTAGGTTCATATACCTGAACAGTTCAAAGGAAAACTACACTATTAGTGTGGTGCTAGTATCAAACTCATGCAAATCAAGAAGTTCGAGCATGTAAATTGCTACATCATGAGAAGTATAATTCAGTATGTAAATATCAGATGTGGAGAAGCCAAGAAGGCAAAATGATATTTGCAATATATGAGAAAGAATCAGCTTTGTCTTCACCACTTGGTGTATAGAAATGAGGATGGACAAAAAATGAAGTAGCAGATAATAAGGATGACATAGAAATTGATATTCACCATGTTTTTTCATGCCATATAATCCAGAAATGAACTTATGCACAAATTTTCCTCAACATTAGATATTCTGGTTTTGGGAAAACAGAAATCAGCATTTAAAGAAGAAATAGAAACACATCATAACAATGCCATACCTTGGTATAGAATCTGTACTATCTTCATCAAAACAGCCACCTCAACCATATTTTTCACACTATGTCCAACCTCATCCACTTCCTCCCTCCCACAAGAAATATTTATGAATAAATATGGTCTAAAAACTGGGTCGGGAAGATATTTTTTTTCATAGGCTTTATGCTTAACATTTGGAGCATCCAATATTTGATTGGCATAAAAATTTGAGCATGGAAACAAACTGATTGATGGATGCATTCGGTACTGCAGATTGAGGAAGTGCTTTGCATGATCCAGTGAACTCAATCTTTCATATAAGCTTCTCCCGAAGCCAGCTTTATCACAAATCTGTTGAAAAGAGAAAAAAACACTGAAAACTTGGAAAACCATATTCAAAACAAACTTTGAGGG
>JBAPGN010001478.1:20000-21907 GCA_037355405.1 Vitis amurensis | reverse complement strand
ATATCCTTGCACTCCTACAATAACTTCTTACCATGTAGCCTCTCCATCCTCTCCAAACATCATTTTTCCTTTCCCGCTTTCCTTAACCTCCCCAATCTGAAAACTCTTCTTAAAAAAATGGTTCCACCACCCCGCCCCCCCCACCCCCTACAGCAGGTCCAAATTTCACACCCCGCTTCCTTCTTCAACAATCAAGCAAAAAGAGAAGGAAAGGACATACACAAGGAGATTCCCGACCATCTATCTCAAAAATCCTAACCCTCCTTCGTTACCTACCTATCGCTTACATCTTCAATCCATGCATAATTCCTTTCCACAACCCATAAATACATGAGCCTCTCTGACTTCCTGAAGCACACCCTCTATTTTAGCCCTTCTCCCATAGATCTTCCTTACTAATAACTTGATTCCAACTCTCCCGTTTACGAAACCCAAGTTCCAGTTTAGCAAGAAAGATGACGGTGATGTTGAGAAAGGAAAGCATTTAAACCCAACCTCCTTTCGTGACTGAGTAACATCCCATCTTAACTAATGGAGCTGTTCGCCTCAAAATGCCACCCCAAAGAAGTCCCTTTGGATTTCTCGTAATCGTGGTTTGATAGCTTGGAAGCAACAAAAGACAATTAGATGGATGGGGTAATTCCGAATAGAGTGCTTCTTCGAATCAAGGTCGCCATACCGCTATCCTTGGATAAATATCTCTCACTGGCAACTTCTTGGACCGACCTCGTTCAACAACACATCCCAACTGTAACTGACTTATAAGGGCACCCAAGGGCTCCCAAATAGGTGTTGGAGACTAATATAAGGACAGAGTCTAAGAACAACAATCCAAGCAAAAGATCATCCATATTATCTATACCCTTACTGATGAGTTTGCTTTCTCAAATTTATTCTCATCCGAAACGCCTCAACACATAAGTAACCACTAGATAAGTTAATTGATTTGTGTAGGTTTTACAGAAGAGTGTATAATCAGCAAACAAAATGGAATTAAGGACCTTATTCATCTACCCTTCACCCTACAAACCAAAAACTCCCTCATGGCCGTTGTTGAGAAAAGCAATTAAAGACTTCCATAGTATACGAAGAGATAAGGAGGGGATACGCTTGTCTGAAACGGTGAGTTGGAAAGCCACAGGGTCATTGACAACACAGAGAAAACTTGCAGTGGATATGCACCATTATCACTATCATTTTTCCCCAAAAACTTTTTCTGGATAACTGGGTGGAGAATAAAAGCCAGTCACTTTATCATACGCTCTCTATAAAATTTGCATCAAAATAAACTATTCTTATTGTTCTTGGACCGATCAATGGCTCCATTACTATCAGACACTGCTCTAGGATTTATGTGTGTTAATAATACCTTCACAAGCGCCCTTGAGCGATAGGAGAGCCACCTTATCACGAACCGTTGTATTTTACCTATTGCTAAGACTTAAACAACTTGGTACAGCCCACTATTATGCCTAATCCTAAGTGCTTTCAAGCCTATATTTTTTTTTGGATATAATAGTACAAAGTTGCATTTGCGGCTTTTAAAAATTAGTTACCATTTCGTAAATTCCTTGAAAAAACAGTCAAGCTTCCATCAATCAAGCAAATGCAAATAGGCCATAGAGATTCCTACTTTAGGCGCCAGGGGCCTTTAATCCCATTACAGCTCAATGTCTGCACGAAGGCCTCTTCTTCGTAAAAGGAATCTCCAAGCACTAGCGTCAAAGCTCTATAACGTCTCAAATGAGCCGGAAACAGAAGGGCGCATCCCAACGCGGATTGAGACAGCAACACCTAAAGTATTGGCAAATCCTTCTAATTCTCATTCTCCTCCCTAGCAACTCCATTAATGCTTATTTCTGGTCCAAAAGGCTGTCCTCCTCCATGTGAGCATTGACCATCTTCTG
>JBAPGN010001478.1:5000-15000 GCA_037355405.1 Vitis amurensis | reverse complement strand
TTTTTAGGGTTTAGGGTTTAGGGTTTAGGGGTTTTGGGGTTTAGGGTTTGGTTTAGGGTTTAGGGTTTGGGTTTTATGGTTAGGGTTTAGGGTTTAGTGGTTTAGGATTTAGGGTTAGGTTTAGGGTTAGGGTTTAAGGGCATTTTAGGTTTTTAAGGGTTTAGGGTTTAGTGTTTTTGGTTTTAGGGTTTAGGGTTTATGGTTTAGGGCTTTAGGGTTTGTGGCATATGGTTTTAGGGTTTAGGGTTTATGGTTTTAGGGTTTAAGGTTTAGGGTTTAGGGTTTAGGGTTAGGGGTTTAGGGGTTTTTAGGGGTTTAGGGTTAGGGTTTAGGGTTTAGGGGTTTAGGGTTTGTGGTTTTAGGATTTAGGTTTTAGGTTTTAGGGTTTGGGTTTGGGTTTGGGTTTAGGGTTTTAGGGTGAGGGGTTTAGGCTTTTGAGTTTTAGGGTTTACGGTTTAGGGTTTTTTTAAGGGTTTAGGGTTTAGAGTTTTAGGGTTTAGGGATTTAGGGTTGAGGCTTTAAAGGTTTAAGATTTGAAGTCTTAAGTATTAGGGTTTTTGGCTCAGTGTTTTAGGGTTTTAGTTATTAGGGTTCAGGGTGTAGGGCTTAGGGTTTAAGGTTTGGGGTTTTAGGTTATAGGGTTGAGGGTTTAGTGCTTGGGGTTTAGGGGTTTAGGGTTTTAGGATTTAGGGTTTAGGGTTTAGGTTTCTTTTTTAGGGTTTTGGAGTTTTAGGGTTTTAAGGTTTAATGTTTAGGGTTTTTGGGTTTAGGGTTTAAAATTTTAGCGATTAGCCTTTAGGGTTTTAAGGTTTGGGTTTCGAGGATTTAGGATTTTAGCTCTTGGGTTTCAAGGTTTAGGGTTTAGGGTTTATAGTTTCAGGGTTTGGGATTTAGGGTGTGGCGTTTTAGGGTTTACGGTTTTAGGGTATAGGGTTTAAGGGATTAGGATTTCATGTCTTACGTTTTTGGGTTTAACGGTATTTTTTTAAGGTTTACGATTTCGAGTTTAAGGGTTTATGGTTTAGGGTTCAGGGCTTATTGTTTCAGGGTTTTTGTTTTGTGTTTAGGGTTTAGGGTTAATGGTGTTAGGGTTTAGGGTTTATGGTTCAAGAATGTATGGTTTTATTGTTTCAGGGTTTGGAATTTAGGGTTTGGAGTTTTAGGGGTTAGAGTTTTAGGTTTTAGGCTTAAGGGTTTTAATGTTAGGGTTTTTAGGGTTTGGGGTATAGGGTTTAGGATTTTAGACTTTAGGGTTTAGGGTTTATGGTTAAGGGGTTTAAGGATTTATTGTTTCAGGGTTTAGAGTTTTAGGGTTTAGGGTTTTAGGTTTTTTAGGGTTTAGGGTTTAGGGTTTAGGGATTTAGGGTTTAGGGTTTAGGGTTTAGGCGCGTTTAGGGTTTAGGGTTATAAGGCGTTTAGGTTTAGGTTTAGGGTTCAGGGTTTGGGTCTAGCGCTTTAGGGTTTAGGGTTTAGGGTTAGGGTTTAGGTTTTAGGGCTTTAGGGTTTAGGGTTTAGGTTTTAGGGTTAGGGCTTTAGGGTTCTAGGTTTACTTTCAGGTTTAGGTTTAGGGTTTAGGTTTTTTAGCGGTTTACGAGCGGTTCTAGGTTTAGGGTTTAGGCGGTTAGGCGTCTAGGGTTTAGCGGCTTTAGGGCTTTAGGGTTTAGGGTTTAGCGGCTTTAGGTTTAGGTTTAGCGTTTAGGTTTAGGGTTTAGGGTTTCGGGTTTTAATGTTTAGGGTTTAGCGGCTTAGGTTTAGGGCTATTAGGGTTAGGGTTAGGTTTTAGGGTTTAGGTTTAGGGTTTAGGGTTTTAGGGTTTTAGGCGTTTAGGGTTTTAGCGGTTATAGTTAGGTTTAGTGTGGTTTAGGAGTTTAGGGTTTAGGGTTAGGCGTATTAGGGTTTAGCGTTTAGGTTTTAGCGCGTTTAGGTCGGGTTTAGCGTTTTTAGCGGTTTAGGCTTTAGGGTAGGGTTTAGGTTTAGGTTTAGCGGGTTATAGCGGCTTAGAGTTTAGCCGGTTAGGGTTAGGGGTATTACGGTTTTTAAGGGTTTAGCGTTTTAGGGTTTAGGGTTTAGGGTGAGGGGTTAGGGTTTTAGGTTTAGGTTTAGGGTTTAGGTTTAGGTCTAGGGTTAGGCGGATTTAGGGTTTAGGGTTTTAAGTGGTTTAGGGTTAGGGTAGGGTTCTTAGCGCGTTCTAGGGTTTAGGGTTTAGGGTTTAGGGGTTTAGGTTTTAGCTTTAGGTTTAGGTTAGGGGCTTTAGGTCTTAGGTTATAGGGATTTAGCGCTTTAGGGCTTAGGGTTACGGTTTAGGGTCTAGAGGTTTAGGTGTTCTAGGTTATAGGCGCTTATAGGCTTGCGGTTTAGGTTTAGCGGTTTAGGGCTTTAGGCTAGTTTAGTATTTTAGGGTTTAGGGTTTAGGGTTTAGGGCTTTTTAGGGCTTTAGGGTTTAGGGGTTAGGGTTTAGGTTTAGCGGTTTAGGTTAGGGTTTAGCGTTTAGGGTTTAGGTTCTAGGGTTTAGGCGTTTAGGGTTCTTAGGGTCTTAGGTTAGGGTTTTCAGGGTTTAGGGATTTAGGGTTTAGGGTTCAGGGTTAGGGTTTTAGCGTTTAGGTTTAGGGGCTTTAGGGATTAGGGCTTAGGTCTTAGCGGTTTTAGGGTTGAGGTTTAGGCATTTCCGCTTTAGGTTTAGGCGTTTAGCGTTAGGGCTTTAGGGTTTAGGGTTTTAGGGTTTAGGGTTAGGGTTTAGCGGTTTAGGTAGTTTAGAGGTTTAGGGTTTACGGGGTTTCAGCGGTTTAGCGCTTTAGGGTTCTAGGTTTATTTTTAGCGGTTTAGGTCGTAGGCTCTCCTAGAGTTTAGGCGTTTTAGGGTTTTAGGGTTTAGGTTAGGTTATTTTAGCGTTCCTAGGCTTTAGGATCTTTGGGTTGTAGGTTTAGGTAGCGGGTTAGGGTTTAGGTTTAGGGTTATAGGGCGCGTTTTTTAGGGTTTTAGGGTTAGGGTTGTTTTAGGGTGTAGCGGTTTTAGGGTTATAAGGGTTCTCAGGGTTTCAGGGATTTAGGGCTTTAGGGTTTTAGGTCTTAGGGTTTAGGCTTTAGGGATTTAGGTTTAGCGTTTAGGGTAGGGTTTAGGGTTTAGCGGTTAGGGTTGTAGGGTTTCAGGTTTTAGGTTTAGGCTTTTAGGATTTAGGTTTAGGTTTTAGCGGTTTAGCGGTTTAGGGTTTAAGGGCTTTAGGGTTAGGGCTTTAGGTATAGGGTTTAGCGCTTTAGGGTTAGGGCTTCTTAGGGTTAGCGGTTTAGGCGTTTAGGGTTTTAGGCGTTTAGGGCTCTAGGGATTATAGGGTTAGGTTTACTTTAGCGGTTTAGGGTGACGGTTTTTTTAGGGTTTAGGTTTTAGGGCTTTAGGTTTAGCGGTTTAGGGTTTAGGGTTTAGGGCTTTTTAGGTTTTAGGCTTTAGGGTTTAGCGGTTAGGGTTTATAGGGTTTAGGGTTTAGGCTTTGCGGTTTAGCGGTAGTAGGGTTTAGGTTTAGGGGTTTAGGGTTTAGGGTTTAGCGGATTTAGGGTTTAGGTTCAGGGTTAGCGATTAGGTTTAGCGCGTTTTAGGGTCTTTAGGGTTTAGTTTAGGGTTTAGGGTTTAGGGTTTAGCGGTTTAGGGTTTAGGTTTCGGGTTAGGGGTTTAGGGTTTTTAGGGTTTTTTAGGGTTGTTAGGGGTTTAGGCGTTTCAGGTTTAGCGGATTAGGTTTAGGTTTAGGGATTTAGGGTTTAGCGGCTTTAGGGCTTTAGGGTTAGCGCAGGGTTTAGGGTTAGCGGTTTAGAGCTTTAGGTTTTAGGGTTTTAGGGTTAGGGCTTTTAGGGTTTAGGGCTTTAGGTTTAGGGTTAGGTGTTTAGCGAGTTTAGTGCTTTAGGGGTTTAGGCGTTGTAGCGGTTTAGGGAAAGCGCGTTAGGGCTTTAGGGTTTCACGGGGTTTCAGCGGTTAGGAGGCTTTCAGGGACCTTAGGGGTTTAGGGTTTTAGGTTTAAGGGTTAGGGTTCTTAGGAGTTCAGGCTGACGTCGATAAAGAGGGTTTCAGTGGATTTATTTTTTGCGGTTATAGGGTTTAGAGCCGTTTACGCGGGTTTAGGTGGTTTAGAAGTGGTTTACGGGTTTAGCGTTTAGGGTTGTTTAGGAGTTAGGGTTAGGTTAGGGGGCGTAGGTTCAGGTTAGGGTCTTAGGGTTAGGCGTCTCTATAGTCGGTTTAGGGTTAGCGGATAGGGTTTAGGGTAGGGTTAGGGATTTCAGGGGTTTACGGGGTTTAGAGGCGGTTAGGGGGTTGGGGTTTAGGGGTCTTTAGCGGGTTTAGGTTTAGGTTAGCGGTTTAGGGTATGGCGATCTCAAGCGTTTAGGGTTTAGCTTAGGGCTTTGTAGGGGTTTAGGGGTTAGGTTTACAGGTTTAGGGTTTTAGGACGGTTTTAGGGTTTTTAGGGTTTAGGTTTTAGGGTTTTTAGGGTTTAGGGTTTACGCTGGTTTAGGGTTTAGGGTTAGGGTTTAGGGTTTAGCTGGTTCTAGGGGTTTAGGCAGGGTTTAGGGGTTTAGGTTTTTAGGGTTTAGGCGCGTTTAGGGTTTAGTCAGCGGCGAAGTTTTATAAGGGGGTTAGGTTTAGGCGGTTTTTAGGGTTTAGTCTTAGGATTAGGGTTTAGGTTTAGGGTTTAGGGTATTAGCGGTTTACCGGCCGCTTTTAGGTTTTAGGGTTTAGGTTTAGGTTAGGAGGTTTATAGGGTTTAGAGTTAGTGGGTTTAGGGTTTAGGGTTTAGGGTTTAGCCGTTTAGGCGGTAGGGTTCACGGTTAGGTTTAGCGCTCTTAGGGTTTAGGGATTAGCGGATTTAGAGGTTCTAGGGATTTAGGGGTTTCAGGGTTTAGGGTTTACGGTTTTAGGGTCTTTCAGGTTTAGAAAGGTTTAGGGTTTAGGGTTTGGGTTTAGGGCTTTCGTTTAGGTTAGGGAGGGTTCTAGGTTTCTAGCGGTTTAGGTTTAGGCGGTTACTAGGCCGTTTACGGGTATTAGGGTTTAGGTTTAGGTTTAGCGCGTGTTTTAGGGGTTTAGCGTTTAGGGATTGGTTTAGGGTTTAGGGTTCTAGGGTTTTTAGGTGATTAGGGTTTAGTTTAGGAGGTTTTTGGGTTTTAGGGTTTAGGTTTAGGGGTTTCTTTCATTTTTAGGGTTAGGGGCTAGAGTTTAGGGTTCTAGGTTTAGGTTTACGGTTTAGGCGACGGTTTTAGGGCGCTTTAGGTTTATGGTTTAGGGTTTAAGGGGGTTTAGGTTAGGTTAGGCGTTTTTTAGGGTATTACGAGGGTTCTTAGGGTTTAGGTTTAGGGTTCTAGGGGTTTTAGGTTAGGGTCTGGTTAGCGGTTTAGGGCTTAAGGGGTTATACGGGGGTCTAGCGTAGGGTTTAGTTTAGCGGTCTTACGGTAGGTTTTAGAGGGCTTAGTTTAGGGTTTAGGGTTTAGAGGTTTAGGTTTAGGGGTTAGGCTTTAGGGGTATTCAGTGGCTTTAGGTAGTTTAGGGTTTTAGGGTTTAGTTGGGAGTTTAGGGTTAGGAGGGGTTTAGGGTTTAGGGTTTACGGTGGTTAGGTTCGTTAGGGTTTAGGTTCTAGGGTAGCGGTTTTCAGGGTTCTAGGGTTGTCTTAGGGTTTAAGGCTTCAGGGTTATAGGGGGGTTTTTTAGGGGTTAGGGATTTAGGTTTAGGTTTAGGGTTTATGGTTTAGGTATTTAGGGTTTAGAGTTTAGAGGATTAGGGTGTCAGGGCTTTGCGGTTTAGGGCGGCGGTTTAGGTTCTTAGGGTTAGGGGTTTAGGGTTTAGGGTTTAGAGGTTAGGGTTAGGGTTTAGGGCGACTTTAAGGTTTAGGGGTTTAGGGCTTTAGGGCGTTTTAGGGTTTAGGTTAGGGTTTTAGGGGTCTTAGGTTTAGGGTAGGTTCTTTAGGAGGTTAGGGTTAGGGTCTTTAGGGTTTAGGGTTTAGGGGCTTTATTTAGGGTTTAGAGTCGGTTTCAGGGTTTAGGGTTTAGGGCTTAGACGTTAGGTAGCTGGAGTTTAGGGTTTAGGCGTTTAGGGTTTAGGGCTTTTAGGGTTTTAGGGTTTAGGGTTTTAGCGGTTTAGGGTTTAGGGATTTAGGGTTTAGGTTTAGGGTTACGGGTTTAGGGCTCTAGGGTTAGGGTTTAGGTTTAGGGTTTAGGGTTTAGGTTTAGTTAGGGTTTAGGGTTTTTTAGTCAGGTTTAGGCGGTTAGGTTTGGGTTTAGCGTGTTTAGGTTTTAGGTTAGGGTTTTAGGGGAGGATTTAGGGTTTCAGGAGCTTTAGGGATTTAGGTTATAGGCTTCGCAGTTTAGGGTTTTTAGGGTTTTAGGCGTTCAGCGTTATGCGTTTAGGGTTTTAGTGCTTAGGGTCTTAGGGGTTTACGGGTTTAGGTTGGCGTTAGGGGGTTTAGGCTTTGGGTTTAGGGACCTTAGGGCTTTAGCGGTTTAGAGTTAGGGTTTAGCGTAGTTCTACGGGCTTTAGGATTTAGGTTCTTAGGGTTTAGCGGTTTAGGGTTAGGGTTTAGGCTTCTAGGTTTAGTTAGTGGTTTAGGGCTTTAGGGTTTAGGGGTTTAGCGGATTTTAGGTGGTTTAGGGTTTAGGGTTTAGCGGGTTTAGGGGTTAGGTTTTAGGGTTAGGGTTTAGGGTTTAGGGTTTAGCGGGTTTTAGCTTTAGGTTTTTAGGGTATTTACGCGTTTAGCGGTTTTTATAGGGTTTAGGGATAGGTTTTTTAGGGTTTAGGGGTTTAGCCGGTTTAGGGCTTAGGCTTTAGGGGTTTTAGGCGGTTTTAGGGCTTTAGGGTTTAGGGTTTAGGGTTTAGCGGTTTCTAGCGGTTTAGGTTAGGTAGGGTTTAGGGTTAGGTTTAGGGTTTAGGTTTAGCGGGCGTTATAGCGGTTTAGGGTTAAGCGGTTTTAGGTTAGGGTAGCGGTTTAGGGGGGTTTAGGGTTTTAGGGTTCTTAGGGTTAGGGTCTAGGGTTTTAGGGTTATTTAGGGTTTAGCGGTTCTGGGTTAGCGATTTAGCGTCTATAGGGCGTTAGTGGCTTAGGTTTAGGGGTTTAGGTTTAGGGTTTAGGCTTTAGGAGGGTTTAGCGGTTTAGCGGCTTTTAGGGTTTTAGGTTTAGGGGGGTTTTTAGGGTTTAGGGTTTAGGTTTAGGGTTACGGGTTAGGGTGGGTTTAGGGGGTTAGGTAGGGTTTAGGGTTTAGGTTTAGAATTTAGGGTTTTTAGTCGTTTAGCGCGTTTTCAGGCTTAGGGTTTAGGCTTTTAGTTTAGCGGTTTCAGGAGTTTAGCGGTTTAGGGGTTTTCAGCTGTTTAGCGGTTTAGGGTTTCAGGGCTTTAGGGTTTAGGGTTCTTAGGTTAGGCGTTTAGGAGATTTAGGGTTTAGGATGTTTAGGTTTTAGGTTTTTAAGTTCTAGGGTTTAGGGTTTAGCGGCTTTAGGGTTTACGGGGCGGTATGGTTAGGGTTAGGTACGGTTCAGGGCTTCTTAAGGTCTTTAGGACCCGCCCAATCCGCTCCTACCCACCACCAACAGGGTTTAGGTGGTTTAGGGTAGAGGGTTTAGGTTTAGGACGTTTAAGCGGTTTAGGGTTTTTAGGTTTTAGGGTTTTAGCGGTTTAGGGCATTAGGGATTAGGGTTAGGCGTTTAGGGTTCAGGGGCCTTAGGGTTAGGGTTTAGGGTCTTAGGTTTCAGGGTTTAGGTTTAGGGTTTAGGGATCAGGGTTTACGGGTTTCAGCGGTTCTAGGTTCTAGCGTTAGGAGTTTAGGGTTAGGAGGTAGGGTTTAGGATTAGGGTCTTTAGGTTTAGGGTTAGGGCTTTAGGGTTTAGGATTAGGTTTCAGGAGAGGTTTTTTTTTTTTTGTTTTAGGTTTAGGGTTTAGCGGCTTAGGGTTTAGGAGATTTTAGGTTAGCGGTTTTCAGCGTTAGGGTTAGGTCTTTAGGTTTAGGGTTAGCCGGGTTTTAGGGTTAGATTTTAGGGTTTTAGGGGTTTATGGCGGTTTAGGGGTGTAGGGTTTTTTAGGGTTAGGGTTTAGGTTAGGGCTTTAGGCTTTAGGGTTAGGGTTTAGGGTTTGGGTTTAGGTTTCAGGTTAGTTTAGGGTTTTAGGGTTTTAGGTTTAGGGTTAGGGTTTCAGGTGTTTAGGGTGTTTAGCGGCTTTTCAGGGTTTAGGGTAGGGTTAGGGTTTAGGGTTTAGGGTTTAGGGGTTTAGGGATTTTAGGTTTAGGCGGTTAGGAGGATTTAGGGTTCTCAGGGTCTAGGGCTTTAGGTTTAGCGGTTTAGAGTTTTAGGAGGTTTAGGGTTAGGGCTTTTAGGTTTAGGGTTTTAGGCTTTAGGGTTAGTCGGGTTTCAGGGTTTAGCGCCCTTCTAGGTGTTTCAGGGTTTTAGGGTTCTAGAGGTTTAGTAAGGGTTTAGGGTTTAGGTTTAGGTTTAGGGTTTAGGGCTTTAGGGTTAGGGATTCTAGGGTTTAGGAGTTTAGGCGTTAGGTTCTAGGGTTAGGTTAGGCTTTAGGTTTCAGGGTTTAGGGCTTAGGGATTTAGGGATTTAGGGTTTAGGGTTTTAGGGGGTTAGGGTTTAGGGGTTTTAGGCGTTCTAGGGTTTTAGTTTTAGGGAGTTTAGGTTTCAGGCGTTCTAGGGTCTTAGGGTTTAGGAGTTATAGGTTTAGGGTTTAGGGTTTTTTAGCGTTTAGGTTCTTATGGTTTAGGAGGGTTAGGTTTAGAGGTTTAGCGGTTTAGGGTTTAGGATTTTAGGGTTTATAGGTTTAAGGGTTTAGGTTTAGGGTTTAGCGGTTTAGGGCTTGAGGTTTTCTAATTAGGTTTAGGGTTACAGGCGTTTCAGGGCGCTTTTAGGGTTAGCGTTTCAGGTTTCAGGGTTTAGGGCTAGGTTAGGGGTTTTTTAGGGTTCTAGGGTTTAGGGCCGTTAGCGGTCTTAGGTTTTACGGGTTAGGGTTAGGGTTAGGGTTTAGGGTTAGCAAGAGGCGTTTAGGTCTTAGGGCTTTAGGGTTTAGGTTTGGGTTAGGGTTATAGGGGTTCTAGGTTTCAGGGATTTAGGGTTTAGGGTAGGTTTAGTTTAGAGGTTAGGTTCTCAGGGCTTTAGGGGGTTTCAGGTTTAGGTTTTTGGTTTAGGATTAGGGTCTTTAGGGTTTTAGGGCTTTTAGGGTTAGGGTCTTAGAGGTTTAGGACCTCAACGCCATCCCCGACCCGGGATTTAGGTTAGGTTTTAGTTTATGGTTTCAGGCGTTTAGGTTAGGTTCAGGCTTTAGCGGTTTTAGGGTTTAGCGGTTTAGGGTCTTAGGGTTTAGGTTATGTTAGGCGTTCTAGGGTTTAAGGGTTTTAGGTTTTAGGCGTTTTTAGCGGTTTAGGGTTTTAGGGTTAGGGCTTTAGGGCTTAGGTTTAGCGGTTAGCGGTTAAGGGTTAGCGTTTACAGGGTTTAGGGGTTTAGGGAGGGCTTCTAGGGTTTAGTTTAGGTTAGAGGTTTAGGTTTCAGGGTTTAGCGGTAGGCTTAGCGGGTTTAGGGGTTTAGGGTTATAGGGTTTAGGGTTTAGGGTTTAGGGTTTAGGGTTTAGCGGTTTAGGGATTTAGGGTTTCAGGCTTTAGGGTTTTAGGGTTTAGGGGCTTTAGGGTTTAGCTTAGGGTTTAGGGTTTAGGGTTTAAGGGTTTAGGGTTTTAGGGTTAGTATTAGGGTTAGGGTTAGGGTTAGGGTTTAGGGTTTAGGGTTTAGGTTTAGGGGTTGGGTGTTTAGGGCTTTAGGGTTTAGGGTTAGGTTCTTAGGGGTTTAGGGGTTTAGCGGTTTAGGGCTTTAGGGTTTAGGGTTTAGCGCTTTCAGGGTTTAGGTAGGTTTAGGGTGGGTTTTTAGGGTTAGGTTTAGCGGTTTAGGGTTTAGGGTTTAGGCGTTTAGGGCTTAGGGTTTAGGCGTTTAGGTTCTAGGTTAGGGTTTGTGAGGTTTAGGGTTAGGGTTAGGGTTAGGGTTTTAGAGGCTTTTAGGGTTTA
>JBAPGN010001477.1:0-21769 GCA_037355405.1 Vitis amurensis | reverse complement strand
AGAAGATGTAAATGTTTTAGAAAGATTTAAACTAATCTAAGCTAACATTAAAGACTAAAATGAAAGGGTGTAAAAACAAGTTTCTCAAAGATAGGATAGCTATGCTCTGGCTCTTATGCGAATTGGAAATCTCAGGATAGGCTCCTCGCGTTGGGGTTGCAACTATGGTGATGCTTGCCTCCCGAACCGGTGTGGATTTAGCAAATCAAGTTTTAATCCTTTAAAATGACAAAACAGATGGTAGTGAATTTCATCAATGGTTATTCACCTTAGACTTCCTTTGAATGGCTCGTAAGAGATAACTAATGGTCTAAAGCCAAAAGCTTACCAAATATTGGCAACTCAAAGTCATTCTAGGTGATAAACTCACCTTTCAATGGCCATTGAAATTGGTTCTAATGGATTAATACAAAACTTGGAATTGAAAACCTCACCTTCCAATAGCTCGTAGGAGATAACTAATGGATAGAAATCCAAAAGCTTATCAAGTATTGGCCGTTGGAAGCTGTCCAAAGGAAATAAAAAACCAAACTTTGCATTAATGAACCTTTAATGAAAAACCTCTACCTTACCTTCCGGGTACGAGAAATTTCCATGGGATTGCATCCAAGCCATCACATAACATCCATACTTTAAGAAACTAAAAGTTTTAGCCAATCATCCTCTGAGGAAAAGCCCTCAGAGGCTGTTTGGCTACTAAGAAAATAGAAATGGGGAAGAACAGGAGAAGAGAGAAAAACAGAGCAAGGCTCTGTATATTTTCTAAGTGTAAAACGTAACCTATATTCTATATCCAAGAGGTAATTTCCACCCCTTATATAGTCTTTACAAAAGCAAAAGCTTGTGATTGGTTAGTTACAAGGATAAGAAAGGAAATTACATCAAAAAAATACATAGGAAAATATCTAAAGTGGAGTCGGCAAAAACAGAGGAAAATTCGCACCACGCATGGGGTATGCGAATTTTCGCACACCTGAGGGGGGTGTGCGAGTTTCGCACACCATTCGCACACCTGGAGCAGTTGTCTTCCGAAGGCCATATATTCCTCGTTTCAGCTCCAAATCGTACACGGTTTGAAGCGTTGGATTCTTGACTTCCTGAGCTTTGAAATGGTATATAGCATGTAAAAAATGGACTTCGAGAAGTGCTCCAAAAGTGCCAAAGAAGACTGCAGCTGCTGTCCTCTGTTTTCCTCTTCTCCATTGTTCTTTCCTTGCATACTTTGAACGACTTTGGCAAAGGGCTATGGAGCTCCAAAGCTTGGTTCTTCATGAATTTGAGCTTCCAAAAGCTTTTCCATAACTTGTCCAAGTAGCTCCTCCATCATTTGGCATGCTTGAATTGATTCATAAGCTGATAAAAACATGTAAACTTGCCACAAAATGGTTAAAACCAATTACTAAGGACCTTAATGAATTAATTGGGTTAAATGAATATGATTACTACTCAAAGGTGCTTAAAACCATTATAATTAGGTCTACAAAATAGCACTTTTTTGTAGTAATCAAAAACATAAAGATGTTTGAATGAAAAAGGTTCGGTTTTAAACTAACCAAAAATAGTAATTGATTTTACTTACAAAAGAAAAGTGTTTCTTGGAGTTTCAGATCACTAGGCTCAGATTCCTCATACAAAAAAGGAGTTCCGGTCACTTGTTTCTTTTCCTCACATTAGAGAATTAACATATAGTTAATTCTCTAGCCGATGTTGTACAGATGCTTCCCATTAATGGGTTCAAACACTAAATCCCTCTCACTGATGCACCTTGCAATGGCTCATACCTCTCACCTAGCACTTGCCATTCAAGGTGATCTTTAACCTTGGATTACCCATCAAAAGCTCGCAAGAGATAACTAATGGATGTCTCCTTGGAGTCCAAAAGCTTACCAAGTGTTGGCTATTCTAGAAAATCCTACCTTCAAACCACCTACCAAAAGCTCGCAAGAGATAAACTAGTGAATCTCCATGGACGGAGATCACTTGCCTTGCCAAGTGTTGGCTCAGGTGAATTGAAGGCGTTTTAAGTTAACTAAAAAGATAAAAACCATTAATGGGTCACACTTTCTCTTCATTAAAAACTAAAACAACAAAACTTCCAATTTATGCATGTGGAAACTTCCCAGCTTTCTTCACTCCAAGAGACGAAGAGCCTAGGCTCTCATCCTCTGAGGAAAAATCCTTAGAGTTTGATTGGCTGGAAAGAAAAATAACGAGAAAACAAAAATATATATATGAAAAGTAGAGCAAGTGCTCTGTAAAATATATTCCTTCCCAAAACTGTACAAAGGATGCGTCCGAGAACAAGCTCCCGACTCCCCCTTTTTTAAAGAAAATTACAAACTATATATAAGAGGTTATTCACCCTTTTTTCTTCCTTAAAGACTAAGGAATCCTATAATTGGTGGGTTACAAGGAGAAAATGGGGATTTAGACATCAAAAAATCTGAAGAAAAATATCCAAAAGTGTCGGTTGCAACTATCGAGAAGCTTTAGGACCGTTGCACTGTGCAAAATGACTGCGAAATCATTTCGCAACAAAAGGGTGATTTCGCAGCCGTGCAAAATTCTTCCTTCAGCTTGGAGTGATTGGCTTCCAATGGCTGTAACTCCTTCATTTCAACTCCGAATCGTGCACCATTTGAAGCATTGGATTGTTGACTTCCTAAGCTTCGAAACGACATATAGCATGCATAAATTGGACTCCAGGAAGTACTCAAAAAGTGGCTGACATGACTGTCATCAAGAATGCTTCATGGCAGATTTCTCTTTGCTTCCCCTCCTTGCATTCCGGATTTGCTTATGGCAAAGGACTTCAAAGCTTCGGTTCTTCATGTTTCTGAGCTTTCCATTGCTTTTCCATGGATTCCAAATAACTCTTCTCAATCTCGGATTGCTTTGGTGATCAAAAAGCTATCAAAACACCAAAACTTAACACAATTTGATTAGAATTGATTGCAAGGGTCCTTAACATGTTAATTGGGTTAAAAGGCAATAACTACTACTCAAAAGTGTTTAAAAGAGTTAATTACAAGCTATCAAATAGCACTTTTTGAGTAGTAATCATATCTCTCCCAACACTCATAGAATTTCTCATTCTCTTTAGCTGAGAAGTTTGAAATTTGCCTTTTCGAGCCATTTGTCCTATGGGTAGGGAAATATTTCTTGAGAAATTCAGCTTGCAAGTTAGTCCAAGTTTGGATACTCCTTGGCCTTAAAGAATTAAGACAAATCTTGGCCTTATCCTTCAAAGTAAAAGGAAATAGCTTTAGCCTCATCAAGTCGATTGAAGCTCCTCTCTCTTGGAATGTATTACAAACATCTTCAAATTCCTTGATATGCGCATAGGGATTCTCACTTTCCATCCCATGGAAAGTATGTAGAAGCAGCACAATATGCGGTCTGATTACTAGCTGCTCCGTAGGAGGCATTATGCATGATGGTGCACTCATACGAGGTGGATGCATGCGGTCCCTCATTGATCTGAATGCATTGTGATCGTCTTGGTGACCATGGTGACTATGCTGATCTTTAGGTGTAGCTTCCATGATGTTCAAGCACAATTCCAACTTTGTTTTGTGAGGTGTTTCAATTTTCACAAGTCTTCCTCCACTGTCTTGTATCCAATATGGCATACACAACTAGTAACAACTGTAACAAAAACAAAGAAACAAAAGAAAACAAAACTACAAAAAGACTAAGATTAACTAAAAACTAAATTAAAAGATAGGCTAAAATAGGAACAAGTAAAAGAAGCAATTAAAAAGAGTTAGTAAAATAAAAGAAAAATCACCAAACTTGTGATGAAGATCACAAGTACTTTGAAAAGGTGATATCACTGTAAAGTTGGCACCATCCCTGGCAACGGCGCCATTTGATTCATGCCCAACTGGTGTATGTCCTGTTGATTGGTGTTTAATCAACTGGTGTGCCTTGATTTCGGTCCTCAGACGGGAGTAATAAAAAAAATTTATAAACCTATTTCACCATATACTAGGTCAACATTAGCTAGCATAGCATAGTGGCTCTAGGATCGTTCACTAGGATGAGTTTTCAAATTACAACTGATATTAGTTCAAAAGCTGAATTGGTGCTTTTTCTTTTCAAGGTTAGCTTCAAAAGAAAACATAAAGATGTTTGAAAATGTTGGTTTTTAAGTGAAACCAATAATAAAGTAACGAAAATTACTTACGAAGAAAAGTGCTTCTTGGAGTTTTTAGATCACTGGGCTCAGGTTCCTTATGCAAAAAGGGAGTTCCAGTCACTTGAATCTTTTCCTTGCATTAGGGATTTAACCCATTGTTATTTCCCGAACTGGTGTGGTACAAATGTTTCCCCTTAACGGATTCAAACACTAATTCCCTGTCACTGAATCATCTTGCAATGGTTCATACTTCTCATCTAGTATTGGCCATTCAAGGTGATTCTTAACCTTGGATTACCCGTCAAAAGCTCGCAAGAGATAACTAATGGATGTCTCCTTTGAGTCCAAAAGCTTACCAAGTGTTGGCTATTCTAGAAAATCCTACCTTTAAACCACCTCCCAAAGGCTCGCAAGAGATAAACTAGTGTCACTCAATGGACCGAGTCCACTTGCCTTACCAAGTGTTGGCCCAGGTGATTTTAAAGCATTTTAAGTTAACTAAAAAGATAAAAACCATTAACGGGTCACACTTTCTCTTCATTAAAAACTGGAACAACAAAACTTCCAATTTTTGAATTCGAAACCTTACCCAGCTTCCTCCACTCCATGAAACAAAAATCCTAGCCACTCATCCTCTAGGAAAACATCCTGAGAGTTTGTTTGGCTAGTGAGAAAAATACAATAAAAATGAGTAGGTAAGGCAGAGCAAAGCTCTATGTTTTACTTTCTTCCAAACTATACAAAGTTGGTCTCTGATAAAAACTCCTGAGATATCTTTTAAAAGAAAATTACAATAGATTATATAGAAAGGCTATTTACCCTTCCTTCTTACTTCCTAACTAAACAATCCTATTATTGGTGGATTACAAGGAGAAAATAGGGATTTAAACAAAAAATATCTAAAGAAAAAATCTAACAGAGTTGGTCACAAATATCTAGGATTACATAGGTTGATTTTGCAAGTTGAAACATGACTTGCGAAAATTTCGCAAGTTGAAAGTGTCCATTTCGTAAGTTGAACTTTGATTTCGCAAGTTGAATTTTTGATTTCGCAACTTGCGAAATTATCTTTTAGCTTGGTGCAGTTGTCTTCCAATGGCCATAACTTCTTCATTTCAGCTTTGATTTGCACACTGTTTAAATCGTTGGACTTTTGACTTCCCAAGCTTCGAAACAATATATAGTATGTATAAAATGGACTCCACAAAGTGCTCGAAATGTGTCCTGCATTTGCTCTCCTCTTCAATTTCTTCATGTTAGATTCCTCTCTCTATTTTTCCTCCTTGCATTCTTGATTGGCTTTGGAAAAGGACTACGAAGCTCCAAAGCTTGGATTCTTCATGTAAATGAGCTTTCATTTGCTTTGCCATGGACTATACAGAGCTCTCCCTCATTCTTGGATTGCTTTGGTGATCAAAAAGCTATCAAAAACACCAAAACTTGCCACAATTTGATTAGAAACATTTGCAAAGGTCCTTAACATGTCAATTCAGTTAAAAGGTAATAATTACTACTCAAAAGTGTTAAAAGAGTTAATTACAAACTATAAATTAGCACTTTTTGAGTAGTAATCAAACCCTAAGCTTTTCATAGCATGCTGAGGCTTGAGCTCACAACCCAGAGTTGCTTATGTCAACCACAACCTTGAGTTGTTCATAGTTTATAGAGCCTTGAGCTCACGATCTAGATTCATTCATGTTATCCATAACCATGACCTGTATATAGTATCCAGAACTCTAAGCTCATGTCCTAGAGTCGTTCATGTTAACCAAAGCCCTAAGTTGCTTATAGCATCAAAAGCCTCGAGCTCACGACCTAAAGTCGTTCATGTCATCTATAGTCTTGAGTTATTCATAACATTTAAAGCCATAGATACATGACCAAGAATCTTTCATATCATCCACACCACTCAGCTATTCATAGTATCTAAAGGGTTAAGCTCACATCATCCAGAATCTTTCATATAATCCACAACCCTAAGCTATTTCAAGCATCCAGTGCCTTGAGCTAATGACCTGGAGTAGCTCATGTCATCCACTGTCCTGAGCTCTTCATAACATCTAGAGCCCTAGGCTCACAATCCATATTCTTTATGTCAACCACAACCCTGAGCTTAAGCTCATGACCCAGAGTCATTCACATTAACCATAGCCTTGAGCTGTTCATAGCATTTACAGTCATTGTCTTAGGACTAAGAATCATTAATATCATCCTCAACCCTGATTTGTTCATAGCTTCTAGAGGTGTGAGCTCATGGGATACCGAGTCATTGATACCATCCACAACGTTGATTTGTTCATAGCATCCATAGCCTTGAATGTTCTTAGCATCTAGATGTTTTAGCTCATGGGATCCCGAGTCATTCATATCATTAACAACACTGAGCTATTTGTAGCATCAATAACCCTAAGTTCACAACCTAGAGTAGCTCATGTCATCTATAATCCTGAGTTGTTCATACCATTCAAAGCCTTGACCTCATGACCTAGAGTCACTCATGTCAACCAAAACCTTGAGTTGTTCATGGTATCTAAAGAGCTCACAACCTAGAGTCGTTCATGTCATCCGCAACCTTATGCTATTCATATCATCTGGAACCCTAAGCTCACGACCTGGAGTTGTTCACATCAACAACAACGCTAAGCTATTTACATTATTTAGAGCCTTGAGCTCATGACCCAAAGTCATTCATGTCATTCACAAGCTTGAGTTGTTCATAGCATTTAAAGCCATGGGCACATGACCAAGAATTGTTCATATCATCCACACCCCTAAGCTTTTCATAGCATTGAGAGGCCTGAACTCATGGGATTTGTAGTCCTTCATATCATCCACAACCCTATGTTGTTCATAGCATCCAAAGTCCTAAGCTCATTACTGGGAGTCATTCCTTTCATTCACAACCCTGAGTTATTCATATCATTTAGAGTCAATGGCCCACAACCAAGAATCATTCATATCATCCTCAGCCTTGAGTTGTTCATAACATCTAGAGGCCTTAGATCATGGGATCTTGAGTCGTTCATATCATCCAGAGCACTGAGTTGTTCATAACATCTAGAACCCTGAGCACATGACTCAAAGACCTTCACGTCAACCATAACCTTGAGGTGTTCATAATATCCAGAGCCTTGAGCTCATGACCCAAAGTTATTCATGTCATCTACAATCCTGAGTTGTTCATTACACTTAGGATCATAGGCTCATGACCAAGAATCATACATATCATCCTTAGTCTCATGTTGTTCATAGCATTTAGAGGCCTCAACTCATAGGATCCTGAGTTGTTCATATTATCCATAACTCTAAGCTATTCATAGCATCTAGAGTTCTGAGCTCACGACCCGAAGTCATTCATGTCAATCATAGCCCTAAGTTGTTCATAGTATCTAGAGCCCTAAGCTCATGACCCAGAGTCGTTCATGTCAACCACTACCTTGAGTTGTTCATAGCATATATCAAAGTCATTCATGTCATCCACAACATGAGTTGTTCATGGCATTTGGAGCCATGGGCACATGACTAAGAATTATTCATATAATCAACACCCTTGAGCTTTTCATAGCATTTATAGGTCTGAGCTCACGGGATCTGTAGTTGTTCATATCATTCACAATCTTGGGTTGTTCATGACATCCAAAGTCCTAATCTCATAATCGAGATTCATTCATGTCATGCACAATCCTAAGCTATTCTTACCATTTAGAGTCATAGGCTCACAACCAAGAATCATTCATATCATTCTCAACCTTGAGTTGTTCATAACATCTAGAGGTCTAAGATCACGGGATCCCGAGTAATTCATATCATCCACAACTCTGAGTTGTTCATAGCATCTAGAACCTATAGCATATAACTTGAAGTTCTTCATGCCAACTATAACCCTAACCTATTTATAACATCTAGAGCCCTCAACTCATGACCTAGAGTCATTTATATCATCCACAACTCTGATTTGTTCATAACATTTAAACTCATAGGCTCATGACCAAGAATCATTCATATCATCCTTATCCATAAGTTGTTCATATCATCCATAACTCTAAGTTGTTCATAACATCTAGAGCCCAGAGCTCATGACACAAAGTCTTTCATGTCAACCACAATCTGAGTTGTTCATAGTATCTAGGCACCTGAGCTCATGACCCAAAGTTGTTATTATCAACCACTATCCCTAGGTGTTCATAACATCTACGGTTCTGAGCTCACGACTTGAAGTGTTTTATGTCCACCATGACCTGGAGCTTTTCATAGCATCCAAAACACTTAGTTCATAACTCAAACCAGTTCATGTCAACTACAACCTTGAGTTGTTCATAATATCTAGAGCTCTAAGCTCACAGCCTAGAGTCATTCATGTTATCCACAACCCTGAGCTCATGACATAAAATTGTTCATATCATCCACAACCCTGAGTTATTCACATTATCTACAGGCTTGAGCTCACGGGATCCTGAGTCATTCATATCATTCATAATGTTAAGTTATGCGTAGCATCTAGAGCTCTAAGCTCACGACCCATAGTCATTTAGGTAAACCATAGCTCTAAGCTACCCATAGTATCTAAAGCCCTAAGCTCATGACCTGTAGTTGTTCATGTCATCCATAGCCTTGAGCTGATCATAGCATTTAAAGCCCTAAGCTCATGGTTGGGAGTCATTCATGTAAACCACAGCCCTGAGTTGTTCATCACATCTAGAGCCCTAAGCTCACTACTCAGAATCATTCATGTTATCCATAACCTTCAACTATTCATTGCATCTAGAGTCTTGAGCTCACAACTCGAAGTTGTTCATGTCAACCATAGCTCTGAGCTACTCATAGTATCTAAAGCCCTGAGCTCATGCTCAGAGTTGTTCATGTTATCCATAGTCCTTAACTATTCATAGCATTTAGAGCCCTTAGATCATAACTGCGAGTCATTCATATAAACCACAACCCTGAGTTATGCATAGCATCTTGAAACCTAAGCTCATGACCCGAACTCATTCATGTCATCCATGACCTTGAGCTATTCATTGCATCTAGAGTCCTGAGCTCACAACTCAAAGTCGTTCATGTCAACCACAACCTTGACATGTTAATATCATTTAGAGCCCTGTGCTTAGGACCCAGAGTTGTTCATGTCGTCCACAACCCTGAATTGTTCATAAAATTTAGACTCATAGGCTTACGACTAAGAATAGTTCGTATCATCCTTAACCCTAAGTTGTTCATAGCATTTAAAGGCCATGGCTCATAGGATCCTGAATTGTTCATATCATCGACAACTCTGAGCTATTCATAGCATTTAGATCTCTGAGCTCATGACCCATAGTTGTTCATAACATCTAGAGCCCTAAACTCAAGACCCAGAGTTGTTCATGTCAACCATTGGCCTGAGTTGTTCATAGCATTTGGATGCTTGAGCTCATGACCGGGAGTCATTCATGTCCACTACAACTTGGAGCTTTTCATGGTATCTAGAGCCATATGCTCATGACCTAAAGTCATTGATGTCAACCACAACCATGAGTTGTTCATAGCACTTAGATCCTTGAGCTCACAACCTAAAGTCATTCATGTCATCCACAACTCTGAGCTTTTCATGGCATATAGAGCCCTAAGCTAACGATCTGGAGTAATTCATGTTAACTAGAGCCCTGAGTTTTTCATAGCATTTAGACTCATAGGCTCACAACCAAGAATCATTCATATCATTCTCAGCCCAAGCTGTTCATAGCATTTAGAGGCCTAAGCTCATAAAATCTTGAGTTCTTAATATCATCTATAACTTTCAATTGTTCATAGCATCTAGAGCCCTAAGCTTACGACCCAGAGTCATTCATGTTAACCACCACTATGAGCTTTCATAGTATCTGGAGCCTTAAGCTCACGACCTAGAGTTCTGCATGTCAACCACACCTTGAGTTGTTCATACCATCTTGAGCCTTGAGCTCATTACCCATAGTCGTTAATGTCCTACACACCTGAGAGCTTTTCATAGCATCTAGAGTCCTAAGCTCATGACTCAAAATCGTTCATGCCACCAACAACCCTAAGCTATGCATAACATATAGTGACATGAGCTAACGAGTTGGAGTTATTCATGTCATCCACAACCCTGAGTTATTCATAGTAATGGTTTTTATCTTTTTAGTTAACTTAAAACGCCTTTAAATCACTTGGGCCAACACTTGGTAAGGCAAGTGATCTCCGTCCATTGAGATGCACTAGTTTATCTCTTGCGAGCCTTTGGGAGGTGGTTTGAAGGTAGGATTTTCTAGAATAGCCAACACTTGGTAAGCTTTTGGATTCTAAGGAGACATCCATTAGTTATCTCTTGCGAGCTTTTGACGGGTAATCCAAGGTTAAAGAATCACCTTGAATGGCAAATGCTAGGTGAGAGGCATGAGTCATTGCAAGGTGCATCAGTGAGAGGGAATTAGTGTTTGAACCCATTAAGGGGAAGCATCTGTACTGCACCGGTTAGAGAATTAACTATATGTTAATTCTCTAATGCGAGGAAAAGAAACAAGTGACCGGAACTCTCCTTTTTGTATGAGGAACCTAAGCCTAGTGATCTAAACTCCAAGAAACACTTTTCTTTGTAATTAGAATCAGTTATTATTTTTGGTTAGCTTAAAACCAAACCTTTTCCACCAAAGATTATGTTTTCTTTTAAAGCTAACCTTGAAATGAAAAGGCACCAATTCAGCTTTGAATTGATATCAATTGTGAAGTGAAAACCCATCCCAGTGAACAACCCTAGAGCCACTATGCTATGCTAGCTAAGGCTATCCTAGTACATGGTGTAATAGGTTATAAATTTTGTTGATTACTCCCTTCTGAGGACCACAATCAAGGGACACCAGTTGGACACGAATCAAATGGCACCACTGTCAGGGACCATTGAGAGGACATGAATTAGCTGAGACACCAATTGGGAACTAATCACTCCATATCCTCTAGAGCCATCAAAATCTGATTATTCCCAGAAAACCCATCCATAAATGATAACATAGAATGCCCTGCAGTGCTATCAACCAACATATCAATGTGTGGAAGGGGAAAATCATCCTTAGGACTGGCCTTGTTAAGATCCCTGTAATCGACATAGACCCTAACCTTGCTGTCCTTTTTAGGAACAGGGACAACATTAGCTAGCCACTGAAGATATTTGACCATTGACAAGAAACCAACACTGAGTTGTTTCTGAATCTCTTCCTTAACCTGCAAACTCCACTGAGGGTGTAATCTCCTCAATTTCTGCTTAACTGGTCTAGCATGTGGTAGGATGGGCTAGCGATGCTGGACTATAGAGGGATCAAGGCCTGGCATGTCTTCATATGACCATGCAAATACATCCAAGTATGACCTAAGCAGATCAATTAGTTTGCTCTTCTCGTCAGGAGATAAGGAGGTGCCAATCTTAAGCTCCCTGGGCTGATCAAGGGTCTCGAAATCCACCAACTCAGTGCTACCAAAAATGGGTGTTACTTTCCTTTCCTCCAAACCTAAATCAAAATTCGACTGATCACTCAGTGGGCCATCTGGGCCTCTCATATCATCAACATTATGTATATATGTTGTGGGTGTCGGTGGTACAATCGAAGGAAAATGCAGTGACACAGGTGAATACTCGAAAACACTCATATCATTATTATTTCCACCAACCACATCATCAAAGCGGGTGACAAACCCGAACATAGTGTCAAAAGAAAGAGGTGGGTCCATAGAATCGGACACTCCCTCAACAGTGATAACATCAGGAGTAACAACAGTAACAGAGTCATCATCATCTATCTCAAGCAGAAAAGCCCTAAACATATCCAAAATAAAACGAAGCCCATGTGGGGGTACATCCAGAATACGACCAGTGTCAATCATATCCATCTCGTCTGTGCAAGCATCATAAAGAGTCACATCATCAGTGTCAATCACAGAAACTTCGAACAAATCAAAATCAAAGTGGGGATTGTGTGGGACTGCATAGAGAATACGACCTACCCCTATCATGTCCATCTCATCGGTACAAGCATAAAGCAGAGTCACTCCATCAGGATCAATCACAGTATCCATAAGTATATCATAATCAAAAACTGCCTTCGGGAAGCATATGGAGAGCATGCTAGCTCGGTCGGGCGACGGGGGTGCAACTATCATAACATCAGGTGTCTTAGGGATCCTGACACCCAAATGCATCTACCCTAAGGTTTGCTGGAGGTCCTGAACCTCAACAGCCTCTGAAATAGAAATGATCCCCTCCATGTGGGGTGCATGATCTAAACCTTTGACAAAGTAATCAGTCAACTGAAAAGTGTACGGGCGAAGGGGGTAATCAAATGGAACCCCAGACAAGTGGGCCATTACTCTGTCCTTATGCAATTGCGCCATGTAACGTGCATCCTCCTCCGTATGAGTGTAACCTAACCCATAAGGTATTTCATGCTCAACTATGAATGTAAACTTGCATGGTCCATGTTGGTGGTGACCCAATCCCAAGTTGGGTATATAAGACATGCCCCTCATCATGTTAAGAACCAAGGTGCTACTATACTGGTCGAATGACATAGGTACCATATCTTTGCTATCATCCTCTAAACTAACAACCTGTACCTCATCAAAAGTAAACCCGGTCAAATGCAAGTCATCCTCACTATGACTAATTTGTAATACTGGCTTGGAAGAAGTGACAACATCCCGGTCAGACTGTATCATGATAATGCGACCCTCGTGTATGAACTTCACCTTTTGATGAAGGGAAGATAGTATGGCACCAGCCTTCTGAATCTAAGGACGACCAAAAAGTAGGTTAAAGGATGATTGAATCCTCAGAACCTGGAAAAGCACTGAGTATTTGACTGGCCCAATCATAACGTGTGTAGTGAGAGTACCTATAACTGTCCTCTGAGTCCCGTCATAAGCTCTGATGGTCGGTGTAGATGGCCCAAAATTAGATGGAGAAAAGCCAAGAGCAATGGCTGTAGCCAAAGAACAAACGTTCAAGGCAGAGTTGTTGTCCAACAGGACTGTTATCACTCAATGGCCTGAACATGCAACACTGATATACAAAGGGCGAATGTGACCCGACCTTTCTGGTGGAAAGTCATCGTCGAAAAACACAATGCATGTAGCCCTATCAGCTGTCAGAAAGTGAATTAGCCCCTTCAGGGTGGTAGTAGTATCAACTCTAATCTGGCTAAGGGCTTTGATCAATGCATCTGTATGTGTGCTAGATGAGGCTAATAGGCTCCAAATGGATATGCGAGCCTGCGTAGTGCGCAACTGGTGTAAAATCTCATCGTTCTCTCTCTGAAGCTCCTCTCTAGTAGTCGTACCAGCAAATGGCCTATCAACAGGTGGATGATGTGCTACTCTCCCACTTCACGTGACTATCTGAACATCCCTATGAGCAGGCCCATACCCCTATGGGAACAAAATGAAAGGTGTCAAAGGTGTGCATGCTGCAAATACCCTGGTGGTACTGATGGTCATCTAAGAGTCCTATCTGGGGCCAACCTGAATGGCCTGTAGACCTGTTGGTCAAAAGTATATCCAATGAAGTCTGAATCCCCATACAAACTGATCGGCTGAGAAGCCTCTCCATCTCATCCCATCATAAATATCTCATTCCCTGCAATCTCAATCAAATGGATTCCCCCTAGGGGTGGAGGTTCAAATCTAGTGTCATGAGTAGGTAAAGGGTATGTGGTCACTGCGGACCATCCTAAATCAACTAAACCCTGATCAATCAAGTCTTGTATAGCATGTCTCAGTGTTGAGCAACTATCTGTATCATGGCCCGCTCTCTACTGGTAAGCACAGTGAAAGTCTGTCCTGAATCTTGGTGGGGTAGGCTATAGTGGTGGTCTGGGCGATAACAGAGCAATCAATCCCCCCTCAACCAATCTCTCCCAAGCTGTGTGAACTGTCTAGCTGGCCTCGGCGAAGGTGGTGCTCTATATTGATGGAACTGCATGGGTGGCCTCTAGGATGCCTGTGTAGCATATACTGGTTATGGCGACGAATGCAGATAAGAAGGCCCTGCTGGCCTAATGGGAATAGCTGGCATATACTGATCATGTTGCATCATCTGATAAGAGGTATCTGAAAACTGCCTTTGAGTCCGAGGCTGACACGGGGACCTATGCCCCATCATACCAATGGTGCCAACATCTGATGGCCTGGGTCCTGACCCCAGCTTCTTCTCTTTTGAGTTTGAGAGGGAAGAATCTACCCATAATCCTCTATATATACCCTCCTCGATGCCATAGAGGACCTACATTAAGAAGCCAAAGTCTGTTTGAGGAAAACCCATGAGATGTCTAGCGTAGTGGGGCTGAAGGCTGTGCATAATCATACTAATCTGATCACGCTCTGAAGGTTTGTCAATAATCCATGGTATCTTCTCCCTCAAACGGGAGATGAAGGAGGTAACTGTCTCATCCGACCTCTGTCTGAGGGCCTCTAACTCTCTCTGGGATACATCGACTAAAGTATTAAAGGAATACTATCTGAGAAACTCCTGTGCCAGATCAGTCCATGTCCAGCGTCGTGAGGGGTTCAATGAAGCAAACCACAGCTGGGTGGCACCACTCAATGACAAGGGAAACAACATAATCATCCGTGCCTCATCTAACCTATGCCCGCGCATAACAGCACTATACAACTGTAAGTGAATACGGGGGCACCCGATCCCCACGTATCTCTCAATGTTTGGCATGCGGAACTCAACTAGCGAAGCTGCACAGGCAAGTCATCATACCCATCCCAACTCATGACTCCATCGGTGACATGCAGTGGCCTCATCCTCTACTCAATCCTCTCAATGCGAGTCTGAGTATCATCTACAACCTGTGCAGGGGCCACAACAGGATGTGGCGTAGTCTCAGTCTGACCATGCAAGACAGAAGCCCCTGCCTGTGAGGCTGACTGAACTAGGGGTGGTGGTGGAGGTTGGACTGCGTAGTTCGGCTATATGGTAGGTCTAGATGGTGGTGGTGGTAAGGGTGTGGAAGAATCATGTGGGGTGGTCCCCTGAATCGGTACTAGTGGGGCCTAGTGCCCATCAATCCTCTTACCTAGTCCCAAAATAGCATCTCTGAGTGACGCCATGGTATCTGTAATCTCTGCCAACTGGTCAACAGTAGCATACTACGGGTCCATATCTTTCTGAACTGATGTATTTCCTGACTGGCTATACTAGTCTGATCCTCTAACAAGTCTGCCTCTGACCTTGATCCAAGCTTGAGAACCCAGGTCGGTTTCAATCAACAATCTTACAAAAGAAAAGGGGTATGTCAATCCCCGTGACTACCAGGCCTAAAATCAATTCCGTAATGTAATCCCACAACTAAATCCTCTAAGGGAATGAACTGTCATGTGATGTTAATAGCTAATCTAATACATGGCTCCACGGGTAGGAGCGGGATTATGACTTGGTGATACCTCAGGGGTAAGGTAGCTTAAAATCCAACAACGGGAAAAACAAGTCCTAAAAGCTAGATAACAATACCCACAAAGGGGATACACAAGCTATGATTCTAACAAACAATCAAAGTGACACTCTGGCCACACAGCTATCCACAAAATCCAGCTCAGGGCTATACAGGTCCTCATTGCTCGGGTATTCGTCATCTCCATAGTGCTCCCAAGCATCGATATAGCCTTTATGGTAGACCTTATTCCAAACCCCTAGCCTAGTCGAAGGCAAACAGTTGTAATGACTCCCAAACAATTCAAGAAACCAATAAGGAATAGTTAACTAAGACTAGTGATTCGGAAATAAGAGGATACAAGTGCGCCCCACAAACACAAACAACAAGCAGTCATGTAAGAGAAAGGGCAGTTGATTCGTGTATTTCCCAATTGGTGTCTCAGCTGATTCATGTCTAGCTGTTGTTCCTTGATTGAGGGAGTAATCAATAAAATTTATAACCTATATCACCATGCATTAGGATAGCTTTAGCTAATATAGCATAGTGGCTCTAGGATCGTTCACTGGGAAGGGTTTTCAACTCACAACTGATACCAATTCAAAGTTAAATTGGTGTTTTTTCATTTCAAGGTTAGCTTAAGAAAAAACACAAACTTTGGTTGAAAAAGGTTTTGTTTTAAGCTAACTAAAAAGAAAGTAATGGAAATTACTTATGAAGAAAAACATTCCTTGGAGGTTTAGGTTCACAGGGGAGGTTCCTTATGCAAAAACAACTCCGGTCACTTGGTTCATTTCGTCGCATTAGAGAATTAACATATAATCAATTCTCTAACCGGTGTTGTACAGATGCTTCCCTTTAATGGATTTCAACACTAATTCCCTCTCATTGATGCAACTTGCAATGGCTCGTGCCTCTCACCTAGCATTTGCCATTCAAGGTGATCAATAACCTTGGACCTCCCTTCTCAAGCTCGCAAGAGATAACTAATGGATGTCTCTTTGGAGTCCAAAAGCTTACCAAGTGTTGGCAATTCTAGAAAATCCTACCTTCAAGTCACCTCCCAAAAGCTCGCAAGAGGTAAACTAGTGCATCTCCATGGACGGAGATCACTTGCCTTACCAAGTGTTGGCTCAGGTCAATTGAAGGTGTTTTAAGTAAACTAAAAACATAGAAATCATTAATGGGTCACACTTTCTCTTCATTAATGGCTGAAACAACAAAGCTACCAATTCTTGCAGTTGGAACCTTTCCCGGCAACCTTAGCTCCAAGGAACTAAAAGCCTAGCCACTCATTCTCTGAGGAAACATCCTCAAAGCTTGTTAGGTTAGTAAGAAAAATTAAATAAATATATACAATCAAAAGGAGTAGGTAAGGCAGAGCAAAGGCTCTGAATTTTACTTCCTTCAAAAACTATACAAAGTTGTCTATGTACAAGCTTTCCGACCCTTTTTCCTGGAAACTTACAAGCATTAAATGTGGGGTTATTTACCCTTTGTTCTTGCTTAAAGACTAAGGAATCCTATGATAGGTGAATTATAAGGAGAATTTGGGGATTTAGACATCAAATATCTTAAGCAAAATATCTCAAAAAATGTCGATCGCAAATATCAGGAAGCTTCAGGAGAATTTCACAGCCGTGCAAGAGGGCTGCGAAATTTCGTAGCAAAAAGGACACCATTTCGCAACCAAAGGCTAATTTCGCAGCCCTGCGAAATTTGCCTTTAGCTTGGAGTGATCGGCTTCCAATGGCTGTAACTCCTTCATTTCAACTCCGAATCATGCACCATTTGAAGCATTGGATTTCTAACTTCCTGAGCTTCGAAACGACATATAGTATGTATAAAATGAGCTCCAAAAGTGCTCCAAAAGTGACTGACAGTGACTATCCTCAGGTATGCTTCATGGTAGATTTCTCTTTGCTTCCCCTCTTTGCATTCCGGATTTGCTTACGGAAAAGGACTTCAAAGCTTCAAAGCTTTGTTTCTTCATGTTTCTGAGCTTTCCATTGCTTTTCCATGGATTCCAAAGAACTCTCCTCAATCTTGGATTGCTTTGGTGATCAAATTACTAACAAAAACACCAAAACTTACACAAGGTGATTAGAAATGATTGCAAAGGTCCTTAATATGTTAATTGGGTTAAAAGGTGACAATTACTACTCAAAAGTGTTTAAAAGAGTTAATTACAAGCTATCAAATAACACTTTTTGAGTACTAATCAACAATCATGCGCAAAGAGATACCCTACCATACAATCTACACACAAGCTAATCATCTAAGCTTATCATGAACCGCAATACCAAGAACCAACAACAACGAATAAGCATGCCACAACCAATCAGGTGAACACACAAGCAACAACTCATCACAAGAGCAAGTTAAATACCAACTGAGTAAGTGATCACCTATAAAGCCTAAGAGTAAATTGGTCAATGGACCATGTGCTCCAATATACCCAACTCAAGTTTAAGTTTGACCCTCCTATGAAACTGATTACTACCCAAAAAGTGCTATTTTGCGCCTTTAATTCATTATGTTTTAAGCACTTTTGTGTAGTAGTTCTCCATCTTTATCCTAATTGGCATGTTAAGGACCTAGCAATGGCTTCTAATCATATTTGTGGCTAGTTTTAGTGTTTTGACAGCTTTTTGGATCATTAAGACAAGCCAAGCAAAGGAGAGAAGCAAAGAGAAGCAAAGAGCAAAGTGAAGAAAACAGAGGACAGCAGCTGCAGTCTTTTTTTGCACTTTTTGAGCACTTATCGAAGTCTATTTTCTATATACTATATACCATTTCAAAGCTCAGGAAGTCAAGAATCCAACGCTTCAAACCTTGTACGATTTGGAGCTGAAATGAGGAAGATATGGCCTTTGGAAGACAACTGCTCCAGGCTTGTGCGAAATTCGCACAACACCTTCAGCTTGTGTGAAATTCGCACAACACTCGCACAACACCTTCAGCTTGTGCGAAGCTTGTGCGAAACTCGCACAACACTCACACAACACCTTCAAAATTCACACAGCCCATGCGTGGTGCGAATTTTCCTCTGTTCCGCCGACTCCACTTTAGATATTTTCTTTTAGATATTTTTGTATAAATTTCCATTCTTCTCCTTGTAATCCACCAATCATAAGATTTCTTAGCTAGGAAGGTTGGAAAAACTTCTCTATATATATTCCCTTGCATCCATTGTAATAGATATAGATAGACGGAGATATACAAAGACGGATGGAGATGTAAAATATATAAATATATAGACTATACAGAGCCTTGCTCTGTTTTTCTCTCTTCTCCTGTTCTTCCCCATTTCTATTTTCTTAGTAACCAAACAGCCTCTGAGGGCTTTTCCTCAGAGGATGATTGGCTAAAACTTTTAGTTTCTCAAAGTATGGATGTTATGTGATGGCTTGGATGCAATCCCATGGAAATTTCTCGCACCTGGAAGGTAAGGTAGTCGTTTTTCATTAAAGGTTCATTAATGCAAAGTTTAGTTTTTTATTTCCTTTGGACAACTTCCAACGGCCAATACTTGATAAGCTTTTGGATTTCTATCCATTAGTTATCTCCTACGAGCTATTCGAAGGTGAGGTTTTCAATTCCAAGTTTTGCATTAATCCGTTAGAACCAATTTCAATGGCCATTGAAAGGTGAGTTTATCACCTGGAATGACTTTGAGTTGCCAATATTTGGTAAGCTTTTGGCTTTAGACCATTAGTTATCTCTTACGAGCCATTCAAAGGAAGTCTAAGGTGAATAACCATTGATGAAATTCACTACCATCTGTTTTGCCATTTTAAAGGATTAAAACTTGATTTGCTAAATCCATACCGGTTCGGGAAGCAAGCATCACCATAGTTGCAACACCAACGCGAGGAGCCTATCCTGAGATTTCCAATTTGCATAAGAGCCAGAGCATAGCTATCCTATCTTTGAGAAACTTGTTTTTACACCCTTTCATTTTAGTCTTTAATGTTAGCTTAGATTAGTTTAAATCTTTCTAAAACATTTACATCTTCTTTTAAAGCTAACATCCATAAGAAAATCACCTATTTCCTAATTTGAATATCACTAGTGTTTGCGAAAACCCTTCCCAGTGAACGATCCTAGAACCACTATGCTATAGTAGCTTGGCTACTTTAGTAATAGTATTTAAGGTATAAATTTTGTTGATACGCCTTTAAAGCTAAGCTACCATGAGTCGAATCAGAAACCAAAGATTCTAGGTTTGATCCCCAGTAGAGTCGCCAATTTGTGGACCCTCACCCGATCCACCGGCCGATGCAACTCGCTATGTTAAAAGGTAAAAAGGAAAGCTAGTTTTTGAGTTTTGAAAAATTCATCCCAATGAGGAATGGTTTTGTTTAGAGTCGCCACTTACTTTTTATTTTTATTTTTAAATGGGGAAAAGTTAAGTAAGAACAAAAACCCCAGCATGACTCCAGTTAGGAAAAAACGGTCTACAAAAACTAGATTCTGAGTCCGGGGATTAGGTTACCTATCGGGAAGGTACCTCATGTGAGGTAGCACCCCTCTAGGCCCGGAACTTGGTCTCTACTAATGAACTGCGTATATGGCTTCATATGGGTCAAAGATGAAACAAACCTTAGGCTAAACAAATGACATGAATCACATAGACTCGCCTAGTATTTGACATGCACATACACCCAACAAGTCAAAATAAAAGTGCATACCTGAGGTCCCCATCCAAGCGCTGCATAAGAGGTCAGTTAATAAGCTCAAATGCACAACAAATATACATAGAAATCATGCACCAAGCATTCGTGTGAATTTCATTATCCAAAGTCGAAGTACATACCTGTGGTCCCCAACCATGCACTGCAAGGAAAAGGGTGAGGCAAGTAATACAAGCATACAACATGCACTCTCAATCAAGCATCAAATCTCATACCCAAAAAGGAGGGAAGCAGGTCGAGATGGAATAAATGGTTTGCTTTCTTTTGCACACATTCCTCTAAATTCCATCAAACCAAACCATGCTCGCTTAACCCAAAATTCTTCCCATCCATGAGGTGGGTTCACATGAAAATCTAACCAAACCAAACTCTAACCCTAAAGGTGGCCCATAAGTGCCTTGGAGCCTAAGGGCTCGAGTCATAACAAAAATGGGGGTCAAAACATGCTAAAAAGGGGCACGTCCTTATTTCTTGTCCCTGGGGTGGTCTATACAAAGGTCCAGACTGAGAATTTCATCCATGACACTCACTGTAGATTTCGAGTAGGATATGCTCTGGTGTCCTTTGCCTATCCTTTATAGCTTGTTGGTTATAAACCCATTATTATGCGGTGCAAGCAGGAATAGGAGGGATTGACTCATGGAGTGGGTGGAGAAGGCTTCTTTTGACCGACTCAACAAGCTTTTTAAGATATCTGCAGTTGAGTGAAACCACTAGGTTCTTTTGACAGATAAGAACCTACTAGCGATGGTTAGGAAGTCTAAGCCATTCATCCTCCCCAGTTCTTGTTGCTCAGCAATCATTACGTGCTAAAGGACCTCCCTTGTTATGAGGTTGCTTGCATCATGGACTGAAAAGCGCACTAGGAGGGGAAATTAAGGCAACCTCCAGCCACAAGCTGACCAACTTCCTGTTCTACCATCCGTCCTCCTGCGAAGAAGAAGGGTCCTATCATTCAGCATGTTCATATGCCACTAAATCCGCCGTGTACATTTCCTTCTTCATTAGCTTTAGCTTCTTCTACATCTTCATCTTCTATCACCAGCATTGAGATGGACATAGAGGTCGAGCTATCAACTTCCAGCATTGAGCCGGAAGTAGAGGTCGGGCCAATGGTGCCTCCCATCGTCTGCGAAGAGGAAGAAGAGGAGGACATGGTTACAAACATGAGAGTCGGATACAAGGAGAGGAAGTGCAAGTGCCTATCCAAATCTATCACAATCGTTCCTCCTCCCACTAAGAAGCCTTGTATGGAGATTCTCGGCCTGGAGCCAGTCTCGGTTATTCCATCGACACTGGAGCCTTCGGCCGCTGCTGCAGTCGGCAATCCTGCATTGGACTAGAGTCCTTTTGCCTCTAGAAAAGTAGTTCACATTGAGCTAGGGGCCCTCCACTAGTCTGACGCAACTCAGTAATGACTCCATTGAGTTCATTGCTTCTATCCCCCCACATTCCCAGGTTCTTGTGCTCCTAGCCAGAGAAGATAAAACCAAGCTGATGAGTGATATCCTTAC
>JBAPGN010001476.1:0-22776 GCA_037355405.1 Vitis amurensis | reverse complement strand
AAAAAGAGATTGACAGTAAACCTGACTTGAATTGATAAAATTGTTGGCAGGAAGAGAGATGAGAAAACAAATGTCAACGAGTAAAATCAACAGATACTCCGAGTTTTTCAAAGCCTTAATCCTTTTCTTGGAAACAAGAATGAGAACCATCTTCCCCAAATGATGGTTTACTTCGCCCCCGAAAACATTACCCCCTTGCCCTTTAAATACTCTCAATGGAAACAAGCCTTGGCTAAAAAAGGCGTGCTCAGATTTTAGCCCCTTTATGTCTTTTTGGCCAAAGACGTTTTCCCCCTCTGAAATCTCCGCAAGAAAAGTCACGGGCATTTAGTACCCTTCATTGTTACCCGCAACCCCTTGAAAGCTTACTGAAATTCGACCGCGCTTCAAGAATCAAAAGACTTAGCCCTATGAAAAAATTAGTTCCCACTTAACCAATAAACCTCATACTCTGAGTTAACTTCCCTCATTGGAGATATCATCGGTTTTTGGGGCCATTCTCAGCAAGTCCTATATCCAGGCAGCCTAAGAGAAGCACATATTCCTCCATCCTAAGAATTAGTTCATTTAACATAGGGACTTAGAGTCGGCATATACAAGAATGTTGATATAAGCCCATCGAGAACAAAATAAATTGAATCAATAAACACTCATGCCACATCAAAATAAGCAATTAACACAAAATCTTTAAATCTAAAGCAAATTAGAATTCAAGAGACCATAGCACACAATTAATATCAAGTTTGGACAGAATATTAATTAAGTGGAACTCTTGTTTAGTGATACAAACATGATAAATAAGTAGTCAATAAATTAAATCGAATCTTTGATGATTCTAATATCACATAAGTTACCACTTAAATACATCACCAATTTTACAACACAGATGTATAGCAATTATGACAATAAGTAAATTCCTTGGGCCAACATACGCATAATCACATTCCATCAAAATAACACCTCGAACAGACTAATTAACACCAAAGAGTCATTTGGTGAATTCGCTAAAGATCTAGCACTATTTAATGCTAGACAATAAACCTTAAAAATTAATTCCAAAAGACTATTAAAATAATAAAAATAATCAAATAATTATAATAAAAAAAAGTTATCAACTCAATAATTTCATAAATCTAATCCAATGACAATATAATAAATAATATAAGTAATTATGTAACACACTAATAACTCAACCCGAATAATCAGGATAGGACTCTGATACCACTTTAAATAAATCAAATGAATACCCAATTCATATATAAGAATATAACAAGGTCGAAATACCTAATTTCATATATATACGGAATCCTCCTGATTAAAAAACAATGAGTAGATAAAATAATAACGAACATACCTGACATCCATTGAAGAAAACCTTATAGGAAGAAAACCTTTGAAGAGGTCTCAATATCTGCCATAGAACTTCTGTGTCAATTCCTCTGAGAGATTTTCAGAAATTGGAATGCATAGTATTAGAGGGACCAAACCCTATTATAACCGTAGATGCAGTTTTCATTTATCAATACAATTATATTTCACCCATAGGAAATAAAATGATCAAATGATCCTACATAATAATCCAATGACAACTATTACCCTTAACCAATTAATCATTATTATATGCTCACTAAATATTTAGCTTAATAAAGATAACCCACACATTTTAATTATTTAACATGGTGCCACAAATTATATGATTAATTAAAAAAATTAATCTAACATCATAGTATCATATCCTCTTTATTTTCATATTTTTACTAGTTATTAAATTGAAATTTAAAGTAAATACTGAAAGTTGAAATTTATATTATAAATATATAATACTTGCTTATTTTTTTTCCAATTGAATCCTGTCCGGTTGACATCGAGCCACTCCATTCAACACAAGAACTAGCACATATCAAATAACAATAGTTTTCCAAAAGCATCATTTCATAAATTAGCATATATCCTCAATGTTTCTTATCAGTCAACAAAGCTCCATTTTTTTTGGTTGATCGGGTTGGTAGATTTGGGTAACTCAAGCTCCATGTTCCACACTTAGTAAAGAAGCCTTGCTTGATCAAGAATCTCGAGTATCTCTCATCGAAGGAAACGAGGAATCCATCCTTGCCAATCACTGAGTATGCTGCTTGGACCTGACCGCCTGAGAGAATATAGACATGAACTGGCGTCCAGTGAGAGCTTCTTCAAGGCGATCCATACCTGAGTTGAATTGTATCATGCTTGATTTCCGTTTGCTATGGACAGCAATTTGCCTTTGAAGCATGCCTAATAGCGCAGGACCTGCAATGAAACTCTGAAAATGTGAGGAAAAGACTGTCCAGGAAGCCACAAGATTACCCCAATGGAAGAAGACAATCAACTCAACCACTTTGGCCATCACGGTTTGCTGTTTCCTCATTAAGCAACCTTCTTCGAGTATTCAGGAGCCATGTATCCTCGAAGAAAAATCACCACCCTGAAGTTGAGTTATGTGATTACCTAACAAGCCAATGTAATGCACAAAAATACATTGCAAAAAAGAGAAAGAGCTAAACAACAATGTCTGCGCCAGTTAAAATTTTTCAGTATATCCCATGAACGCCTCAGAAACATGACAACGTCCTAATTTTTTCGCGTATTGATGACAACAAAATCAAGGAAAAGGGATGACCGGATTCTACTGGATGAGGGCGCCAATCACCAGAAGAAGACTTGATAGACATTAATGCAATTGAACAAGCGCAAATAATTTATCCATGTAGCTTAAGACCATACATTGTTTCCGACAAAAATATAACATCTATGAAGCGAAACTATTCCTCTACAAAAAACCAAAATTTAGATCCATAATTAATTGAACTGTATATGAACATCTGAACTAATTCACACATGTGAGTAAACATGACTTGCCTGCAAGACGGAGCAGCGAATTGGGCGACGAAAGCTAGTGAGTAAAGAACTTTGCTTTGAACCCTGTTGCATACAAAGTATATATTTATTCCAAACAGAATCATTATCACATCATTGCAAATGCTTGTCTTAAGAGCCTATTAAAATCTAATATTGATTTTGCAATTAATAATCTACATATAGATCATTATAACAAAAGTCAAGAAACTATCCATATCACTGATTATTTCTTCTCCGCCTTGACATATCCCAACATCAGTGGTTAAACAAGCAATGTCATCGCAAGGAAACCAGTCAACCAAATACCATAACCACCCAATCGGCCCCAACATGAACCCTAACCACCCAACCAGCTGACCATAGGAAGGACTTTATGCAAGAATCATTAAAATATATGATCTGAGGTGTGTTGGGGACACTATCCCTGCCATATATGAGAAAAAGGACCCTTACTACTCATCTCAAACATTTATCCCTTCCTCATGACCCACTCAGATCAAAGCTCATGTTAATTAATGAATTGAACCAATGACATAAACAAAACATGTTGTACCATAACAAAACATTCAAGAATTCTGAATAATGACCGCTAAGTTCTTTTACTCGACCAAAAACTTCCAAGGCTTGAATGTCTAAGAACCACTAAGGATTTCTGATTTACTTACCATGAAACATCCATCTTTCACATGTATTTCACCATCATTTCTCGAATCAAATCAAAAAATTGTGGGCCTCATCCGCAGAATCAGGTAGCCGAACAGCTCAACAATGGCATGGACTGAGTCAAAGTCTCAGCTTCACAATGTGACATTTACAAGTGGCCCAACCCCAATAAGTAGAGATAGCTCTATCACATCAACCAATCACAAAATGGGTGGGGGTTCGCAGTAACAGTTGGGCCTGAAGCCCAGAAAAGGCTTGGATTGGAGGTCAAATAATTCAGTGCTCAAGCCCAATAGAGTAAAAAACTTTTATTCCGTTCTTTATCACATTTGGATACATGACAAATGTGCGAAAAGGAAATAAAGTTGAATCAAAAAAAATAATATACTGATTTTCCTCTGTGAATAGATGAGACCGTCAAGGAAGATGGAAAAATAAAGAAAAATAAAGATTTTCTCATAGCAAGCTCACCGAGCACATTATTTCACATAATTAACCAAAATGTAATTATACAACAAAACTACTTATTTCTGCTTCTACTACTTCAAGAATCAATTCGAAATGTTCAGCAAACATTCTTGCTAAACAACTTGGAATATTATTATACCTACCATATTCAATGACAGTCCAAAGTAAAACTGTAAAGATCTTGGCTGCTGTACAAACATTGCTGATAAGAAGAATCCCTTGTTTCTTCTCTGCTATGAGAAATGTGAGAATCCAATCCAGGTCCACAAGTGATATCTGCCTTGGACTGACTGCTACAGAGAATGCTGAGACATGAGACTGGACTGCCAGTGAGAGCTTCTCAAAGCTGTTGAATTCTCAACTACCGGTTCATAGAATCATGCTTGAATTGTGGTGCTTGGCTGGCCAAATCTCTTCCGTCAAGCAACGTCCACCTACAGAGGACAATGAGGTGGCCTAGAGTGGGCAGATTGGATTGGTGCATAAGAGGGCCAAGTTCAGTATCCTCATCAACCTCCTCCTCGAGATAGTTTGACACAAGACTGTGATGCACACAGCTCCAGAATATTTCCTGCTCGTGCAGGACAGTAAGCTGCAGTCCAAAGTAGAACCGACACGTTCATTAGAAGCAATCTGGCAGAAAAATATAGCAAAAGGTGAGCAAGAATATCCATGATTTACCCAACAGCGAGATAAACAAACTCTCCTTTGGCCTTAAATGGGTGTGCTTTTCCCGCTGACAATCTATAAAGAACAATCAAAGACGTGTAACAGCAGCTAATTGTCGGTCAAGTAACCCTCGTTGCAAATATCAGTGAGCCATGTACCTCTAACAAAATCAAACAGCTAAAGTGAGTCCTTGGTGCTATAACATATAATCAATAATATGACACAGAAGAAATATTGTGGAAGAAGAGGACAAGAAGAACTAACAAACATATTGAGAAGGCAAAAATTCTGTATATCATAACCCACTCAGAACCCGACAGTCTTACTAAATTCTGCTTCCCAAAACAGAGAAAGAGGATTGACAACTATTAACCTCGAACACTGATAGCTCAGATTGTATTAACAAATCCAAATAATATTGGATCTTTCAGAGGCTGTTTCAACAATCAGACTTACAGAATAACAAGAAGAGAATGAGCTTTAACCTAAAATGAAAAGAACTGCTACCTATAAAATTCATACTCAGTGTTGATTAAACGTTTTCCAATCCTCATTGTTCAAATATTATTTACCTGACAATGAATTCAAATGCAATAGACAGAAATAATCTTCACATTTTCACAAGTACCACAAGTTATAATCTAATCATAATACAATGATATAGGGAAGCAATAACAGGAGAAATGAGCGAAAACACTCACATTGTCCCAGCTACCCGTGGCTGATAATGTCTCGTCTTTCATCACAGTAAGCCAAAGACCAAGCGGAACTAGCATTTAGATCTTATCAAGACACAACAATTTGTTAGCCTTTAACTCTATGAACAATTGTTCAATCTTGCTCTTCTAGAATGCCAAATACCCACCCACTGCTACCCAAGCATTCACTTCTATTGGCCAGATCCAAGAATTCTAACGAGCGTTCCCTCGGAACTACACAGCTGTACGAGGTAGAAGCGCTAAGATCAAAATATCAACATGTTGAAATATAATAAAAAAAATGAATACAAAATCGAGTGAAGCATTTACCAAAAGTGCACGTGCAAGACTATTGTTTTCCAAATATTCGTATATGAGCAACAACTGGTTTCCTTCGATACAATAGCCATAAAGCTTCACAAGATTTGGGTGTTGTAAGGCAGATATCATGCCTATTTCGTTTAAAAATTCTCGTTCCCTTGCTTCGATTTAGAAGAGAGCTGCTTAACAGGACTTACTGGACCATCTGACAGTACATACCCTAAGATCAAGCGAGGACAAAAATTTTGGATCATGAATTCAGATAATGTAAGGATGTGTGCCAGAAGATAGTATTGCATTCCCTCTTAATCACTGCTTTAGGTATACCAGTTGTTAAAGGAAAAATCCAATCAGTTAACTACCTGTAAACTGGCCCAAATCCACCTTCACCAATCTTATTTGCAGAGTCAAAGTTATTGGTAGCAGCTTTGGATCTGTCGTAACTAAAATAACCAGTTTGCATCCCTAGCTCACGTAGTCTGTAACAAGTGAATAAAATTGGTGAAAAACAAGCACCAGAATTATCGAATATTCCCGAAGTATTGTCCACAATTTCAAAGAGATAAGGCCATTACAGTTACAAATTTTCCTGCCATGATTAATCTCACCTCTATCTTCAAGGTCTTTTCCTCCTAAGTAGCCTTTCATTCGTAAGAGTACCAAAATCAATATGAGGACCACGCATGAAGGTATCAACAATGCCGATGATACGTCCAACAGACAGCCCCGGGTTGGGGATGATCTACAGAACAGTAAGATATATAACACCATGACAAGCTAGTGGCGAGAAAGTTAGTAAAACCTGAATATGAGATAAGCCACTTGTGTCACTGCCAATAGCAGATATAAGAGGCCCATATACACCTTCATCCGGAATGGAATTAGTCCCTTTGCTGTCCAGTATAATGGATCTCCAGAGTGCTACCATCAACAGAGGCAATTCAAAATCCTTATTGAAATGCCCTTACCAGCACCCTTTAGCATTCTTCCCATGATATTAAAATCCTTCAAACTACATTCCCTGTAGAAAAGTACAGTCAGTTCTTTACATATTTGAGAATAGAGATAATGAAATTGATATTTTCACTCACTTGAATTGAAACATCGAACAAGCGCTTCCCAGGGCTACCAAATGTCTGGTTATTGAAAAACATGATTTCAAGCAAAGTAGAGTCGCACTTTATAATTGCCTTTTGCAAGCAAAGCCCATAATACTTGAGTGAGATGGGAGCAAGACGAGCAGTTTGGTAGATCTCTGCATCCTTTGAGTTCAAAGCAGATTCGTTTTTAGCTAGGTGACTACCATGTCGGTTGCCTATGAAAAACCCCTGTTACTGCTATAAGCCCATTTGTCTAGACTATCAGTAAAGAACTGTGATGCACCCTCAACATTGTTGTCTTTTTCATATGTCTTCCCTTTAAAAGTTGTTTCCTCTCCTCCACAATTGATATAACAAGGAATAGTCTGCAAATTAAATGTAATTGGAATCAAGGCAGAGATTCAACTTATTTGCCACTTCATACTAACAGAGTACAATAGGTTACAAAAGCTTACATTTGGCTTTTCTAGAGCAAGGGAGTCCTTCTGTAAGCACCAAGGGATCCTAGAAAGTTGAACTTTGATTCAGTCTCCTGTTTTATAATTCTAATGCTGATGCACATGTAAAACAAGGTTGGAAGAACTTACATGTTTCTTGCTGAAGATGCATGAGCTGGAAAACCAAGTTCCTGTGGAGTTGTGAAAAAATGTTTCAAGAAGATGAGGGAAAAACAGAACCAAATGTACAAATAATGGAAGGAAGAAAGCTTACAACTTGGTGTTTGCAAAATCAAGCCGTGGCCCTGTAAAATTGTTGTAAGATAAAATCACTGCAACCGAGATTGAAATGGAGTTAGTGTTATATTTCTTGATTGAACGAGAGACTCAAATATTAATTTGGTTTCAAAGAACCACTGATAAAAAGAGACCACATGTGTATGTAACATTGTACAATACATGAATGATATCATAGCCAAATCAGAAACAACTGGAGACTGAGAAATACTAACATTTTGTTTTCAGTGTCCGATCTTATCCAGCTGGGCACTTCTCCAGTCAGTGAGTTGTTGGTGAGAAACCTGTGTACATAGATAGCACCATATCTCAGTTATAATTAAACAAGTTATTAATGGATAAAAATGACTGGTTAAGGAGCCAATAAAATGTAGATTTCTGGATATTTAGACTTGTACTTTATTACAAGTATTTAACTTACATGAAATCGAGTTTTGTTTTCACCTTCTTTTCTTGCTTAAAGCTCTTTGGAATTGTACCACTCAGTCTGTTGAAGCTCAGGTCTCTGCAAGAAAAAAGTTCAACATGAATCAGAAAAGTTGTTTCCATACAACCATGTAATTTACTGATTGTATGCCATAGGAGAATTATATCCTGATTATATCTTTCTTCTTCTTACATACATATATACCAATGAAGAAAATTAAGAACATCTCTAAGAATGTCCATTCAAAAAAACTTACAAAAGTTTTAAACTTTCAATATTTCCAATGTCTTCTGGGATTTCACCTGTAATGGAGCAATTTCTCATCACCCTGCATAACACAAATGAGGTAAAACATCTGATAAGTTAATGGAACATAATGTGGATAAACTTAGGACTGCAGCTTGTCATGATTCATGAAAATATATCTATCTTCAACTCACAATGTTTTTAATTTGTTCATATCCTTCAAATTGGGGAAAGATGTAGTCGGTCCACTCAAATCAGATATTAACCTGATGATTAAGATACAACAAAACAAATTAAATAATTACATTTCTATGAATTGAATTTTAATTTTGAATAACATCATGAACTGAATACAGCAACTATTAGATAGTGGAACACATGCTCACAACTCAGTTAAGTTTTTCAACTGGGATATAATAGAAGGAATGGGCCCGTCCATTGATGTGCCTTGCAGATACCTGCAACAGTTTAATATGTTTATAGATTACTAGAGAATTTAGCTGAGTTTGTATGAAATTTTTGTAAGTGGACAAAATGGCAGATAAATGAAATGAAGTATAATACTCACAGTTTCTCAAGTTTGGTCCAATTCCCAATCCAATCTGGTATCTTCCCAGATAAATTATTCCCATCTATCCTACTACAAATGGTACATGCAGTTCAGAAAATGCTAAATTTGCATAAAAGGATAAATGTCCAAATAATTACACCACTTACAAATCAGTTAGGTTCTTCAGATTGTGAAAATTTTCTGGTATTGTTCCAATGAAATTGTTTGCAGAAAGAACACTGTAGGAGCACCAAAAGAAAAAAACAAATGAATTCCTTGGAAATAGTTATTAGACAACAGAACCAGAATAGATGGTCAATGCAAAGTCTTTTGTTGAAAACATTAAGAAAAAATAATTCCCCAACAATGTTAATCACCCTCCAAAACAAAGTAACTTCCCAAATGATGAACTTTGGCATTAAAAACACAATGTGTAAATACCCAGCAGATTAGTCCTTATCATCTTTACTTCTATTCTATATGAAGCATTACAAATCATGCTCTACATCTCCATTTCATCATAGGATGAATTAATGAATACTAAACTTGGTTTCTTAATGTTAGAAAAATAGAAATAGCCTATATGAATTTCCATCTGTCAGTCCATAAAAACCGCCTAGTTCATAGCCATATTTGCCTATATTTGTGTTCTTGGTTATAAATATTTCTCATGATTCACCCTGGAGATAAAAGAACAAAAAAGGTAGATTGCACTTTCAAATATATGAAAATCCATCTTCCCATTATTTTCATTAACTCGATGTAAATGAACTAAAAAATAAGCAATCGTGCAACTGAAAATGAACTCAACCAGTATACAATCACCATATCCATGAGCCATTTCATCACGCAAAATGCATTATAAAAGTCTTTGACTCAAAAAATTAGCTTCCTCAAATTGATTTTGGGCATTTTGGCAGCTAAGCAGACTACAACCAGAATACAAGGACTTAGTGATTATTTGAAATAAAAGAAATGAATAATTAATATGCATATAAGGAAAGGGATGAGAACAGCATTCTTACAGTCTCCTTAAATGACTCAACTTTCCAAGACTTGGAGGGAGATGTACTCCAAGCTGATTAGCTTCCAAGACCCTGGAAAAGTAAATTTGGATTTATAATCAAGGTTGGGCATCATTAATTTCTCTAATAGACATTCAACTCCATTTTATGACTTACAGCTCCTCAAGTGTACCAATATTACTGATTTCATCAGGAATCGACCCAGAGATTCTGTTTCCAGGAAGAGCGCTGCAGTGTACCAAAATTTAAACTTTCCCCAACTATGAAGTACTTGGTAAATTACTAGAAAACAAGATCCTCGCCTCACAAGTGCAAATGCAATTAATCAGAACTTACAGTTTGGTAAGAAAAAGCCGACCAAGACTTTTAGGGATCGATCCATTGATATAGTTTCGGGAAAGATCACTGTTTTAGTAAAAAAAAAAAAAAAAGAATCCCTTAGTATATCTTAATTTTACATGGTCACCGGATAAAAGAAGAATCCCACATTTGGGTTCAAGTCAGATACTGGAGATGACTGTACAACATAAAAAAACCGAATCCGATGATGATGATCAAATAATTTTCATGACAGTTTATCCAGTCTATTACTATTACTAGAAAACACAAAAATTGGTAATCACCACAACAAAAGTGAAATGAGATCATTTGTTTTAATCTTTGCCTGCACTTATTAGTATTATTATTATTTAAAAAGGCAATAAAATCATGTAAATACTATAGTAAACGCAATGGACTTGTTTTAAATGTTATTTGAAACACAATGGTCTAACTTAATTTCATGAAATATTCAAACACATGAGAAGTGAACTAACCTCTATAATTTAGTGAAACTGCAACCCCATGTAGTAGGGATTAAGGTATTGGTGAGTTAAGAAATTTGTTTGATAAGTTGAAAAACCCAATGAAACATCAAGGCAAATTTGGTTCATTGACTTCCCAATGTTGAGAAACATGTCACTTACAGTTCTTGCAGATAAGAAAGATTTCCAAACTCATCAAGTAAAGTTCCATCCAAATCAAGACCCTTCAGCTGGCTGTAATTCACAAAAGGAAGTAAAAAATAAGAAAATGAAAAGTACAACTGACGTATAACAAAATAATTAGACTTGGTAGTCAGGCCAAAGTTCTCATACCCAAGCATATTGTGCTTCTGCTTAATGTTTTCTGACTCTACTAGAAATCCTATAAGGACTTGTTTTATCATAAGTGGATTATAGGATTGGTTCATCAATGTAGTTGGTCATAATCCTTTTTTGACTTATGCTATTGATTCCACTATTTGAGAAAGCACTTCTAGCATAAAAGGCGTTTTGTAAAGAAAAATCAGGCGTTTGGCAAAATTCGGCAAGTACTTTTAAAAAGTTGAAAAATCACTAGTAGTATTTTTTGGAGAAGTATTTGATATGTGATTCTCTCAAAAACACTTAAATTAAAAATACTTCAAATAAAAACACTTTCAAACACGCTCTAAGTCTTGCTTGGACTGTTTTTAATGGTAGTCCTTACTTTTTCTCTTTGCACGCATAGTATTGGGAAGAAGCGGACTCTAGAGATACTATTGATTCAATTGAGGAATCAAACCATATCAATTCTTTTATAGATCGATCTTCAAAGTGTTCTTTTAACCATATATTATAATATGTATAATAAAAAATGGACTTTCAATTTCATCTTCAAAAGTGGAAAAGGTCAAAGTTATGGCAGGAAACCTAGTAATTAATGTAAACAATCATTTGAAGCTTTGATCGAATAGTGTGGGAACCAACATTTACTCTTTAGCACTCTGGCATTATGAACAAGTGAAAATCCACAAGAAAGCTCTAGTTGCATTAGGCCATTTCATTCAGCCACTAGAAAGTTGACTTAATGATAGAATTAATTGCTCACTAACGTATGATAATTGATATGGAAACAAGGAATTTGCAAATCAGGTTCAAGAGATCGAAACTGAATCAATATAAAACAAAGACAAGGCTTTCATTCACTAGACTTTAGGCAATTCATTTTGCATGAAAAAAAAAGGTTTTAGTACATGAATGCAATGGGAATTTACCAAAGCACAAAAATCAAAGGGCCCTACAAAGAGATAGAAAGGAAAAATAATGCCTCTGTGATCCAAAGATGTCTTTAATTCTTTCCTATTAACATTAAACAAATAATATTCCATTCCATATACTCATGCAATTACTTTTCCATTAATCTAATGGATTGAATTTTTGATATATGTATCATGTCAAGGAAGAACAAGAAAAGAAAATCATACATGTTTGTGACATGGCAAACAGTTCCCTCATTGAAGGTACAGTTGCATGTGACATTGCTGTAGCTATTATCATCGATGGTTCGGTTGAAATCTCGATTGCATGAAGCTTGGCTTATGTTCCAATATTTGTAGTTTAGCTTTTTGAATATTGTTCTAAGAGTTTGCGCTGTTACAGAGTAGATACAAAATGATCAGTTATAAGGATTTATAAATATACAGAAAAAGAATGACTAATGATAACAACTCTATGAAGTGTAATCCTCTATAACCAATTCCAATCTTAAAGTGACTTCTAATATTACCAAATTTTAAAGCACTATTGATGATACTCAGCCAAACCTCTACTAAAACAAGCCAATAATTTATACTACATTAAATTTTAATTGCATATGACCTCTCCTTTGAAGTGATCACACCATGTAAGCTACATGAATGATCAACTTGCCTTTCTCTTCAAGAATAAAAGAATAAGAAAACATGTTTAACAATCAAAAAATAGAAAAATATGGTATTTTCTAAAAACATCTTTAAGATGTTTTTAATTGTTTTCTGAGAGATGTTTTAAAAAAAAAATTATGTAAATATGGAGAGTGGTTAAAACGAAGCACTATAAAAGTTATTTTAAAAATGGAAATTAGGTTTAAAATATTTTAAATTTTAAAACAAAATTTTGTTTTACAAAATATGAGAGAAAAACTATTTTTCAAAATTATTTTTAAAAACATAGAAAATAGGTTAAAAATGTTTTAAGTTCAAAAGCAAAATTTTGTTTTAACAAATCATCGTAGGATAATTTTCGAAAACTAAGCTTTGGTTGGGAAGTGTTTTCGAAAAATAGTTTTGAGAAATAGTTTTTCAAAAAAATTTATGATATTTTGTAGTACAAAAATCTCTTTACGAACTTAAACGTTTTTAACATATTTTTTATATTTTTAAATATATTTTAAAACTAATTTTTATTTGTAACACTTTATTTTTAATTATTTTCTATATTTGTATAATTAGTTTTTAAAATGATCATTAGAAAACAAATGAAAATACGAAAAGATATTTTCTAAAAATACGTTATTTTTAATTTTTAAAAACATAAATTTATTTTCTTTTTTTTTTCCTAGTTGTAAAACACATTTTCTTATTCATTTTTTCCCGAAGAACAAAAAATTATTTTTTAAAAAAATTGACAAAATACGGCCTATTTTGGTACATGTATTTTAGTCCAAAATATGCATTTCATATGGTCAAGACCTGTCCATATCAATGTTCTTCTTCTGCCTTTGATCTTGAAGACCAGTTGATATCACGTTACCAATCAACAACAATCCGTAACTCATCCAATTTTCCACACGCAACCCGATATCCTTATTCCACACAACCATGGAATCAAGACAAATTGGTGGGCCTAAAGATTAATTCAGGTAGGCCCAAAGTCCAGGAAGTGGACCTGGGACTGACTCAGAGATGAATTCAATATGGTCTGATAATTCAAGTGGACTCATTCCATTCTTTTTCTACCATTTCCTGACAATATAGGTAATAATTCAATGGAAATAAAGTCCAAATACTAAAATAAATATATGTATTTTCCTTAATAAAATGGCATTGCCACCATGGTAATAAATACAAATATAAATATAAATAAATAAATTGACTTTTTTTTTTTAAATAAGAAAAAAAATGCTAGCTTTCTCACATTTGTTTTCAAGTGTATAAATATGAAAGAAAATAAAATATAATTAAATTAATTAAAATTTTATATATTTTAAAATTTCTTATTTCCCGGTAACTAAAGATAGCCTATCGTTTCAGATAAAAAATTCGCTAGGGTTCAGAGGCACAAACAATTTTCCAGCAGAATGATACAAGCCAACGTTTGGGACAGAGAAAGCAGAGGAAAATTTGAAAAAGGAAAATAAAACATAATCTGATATGCCTGCTTTTCTGTTTCCATAAGAATTCCCAGAGCATCATAAAATTTAAAGAACTGTGAGACAAACAGAGATGTCAAAATTCTCGCAAACCATGAGAAATCCACAAGCTTCCAAAAAATTATAGCAGTGAAGTATTAAACAAAGCACAGATAGCTCGAAAAGACCATATTTACTTCTCTTTTTCCCCAGATTTCTTTAACAACAAAACCCAAGTTTCATTTTCCCCAGAAATGGAACGAACAAGTGAGATTACAGTGGTGATACCTTCATCTTCTGGAATAAGTTGAGCATGGGATGTGAACTCAGCAAAACAAAAGAAACCCAGCAACAACAAGAGGAGAAGAGACGACGAATCCATGGATTGCCTCTGTAGCAATGGCTGGTTCGCTTTACACTGAATTGAATGAGTGGGAGAGAGGGGTTTAAGGGAGGTTTTAAAGAGGAGAAGCTTTGAATGTTCAACCACACGAAGGTACGTTCATGGCTGCGCATTACTTTTCCTTTCTTTCTAAAGGATGAATTTCCAGGAAATTTATGGCATGGAAAATCAGACACGTAACAAAAAAGAAATTTTAAAGTAGCTTTAGTTACTATATGAAACTAATGGCGCATGTGGGTCAATGATATGATGTTGATTTATTTTTTTATAATTTTATAACCATATCTTTTATATTTTTCTTATTCACTATCACTCCAGATATTAAATTCATACAATATCAATAATTTAATATTTTAAAAAAATATTTAGTTTTTTATGTCGGATAAAAATTAAAACTCACATATGAATTTATTTTTTTCTTATTTTTCATAATGACCAAAAATTTAATTCAAATAAAATTTTCTAACTTGAAATTATTATAATAATTCTAAGAAATCTGAAAAATATCATTTAATGTTTGAAAAAATATTGTTAAGAGTAAATAACTTTTTTTTTTCATTATGTTTGACAAAGCCATAAATTTGTTATTTATACTTATTTTACTTTCGGTCTTTCATTTATTACTATTACGAAATTCATATTTATTATGATAATTCTAATGATAAAATTTTTAAATATTAATAATTTAAATATTTAAAAATTAATTTAAGTTATTAATTTTTAATAATTAATAATGATTGGTTCCATATCTTTTAATCATTTTACTTTTTTTTAACAAGAATTTTGAATTTTAATATTATTTATTATTAATAATTATTTTAAAAATAAAATTTACAAGTCTTATAACTAAAACCCCGAAAGAGATAACCTTTTTAAAGACAACGAATGAATTATTTTTTTTACTAATGAAATAATTTAAATTAATTTTAAGAGTTATATATATATATATATATATATATATATATTCATTATTAAAAAAAATAATTTAATTGTAAGTTATTTACTTTAAATAACTTAAAATTAATTAAAATAATATATAAAATAAAAAAAATAAAATTTAATATTAATTAATAAATAATACTTATAAAATAAATTAACTTGTAGACCCTAAAATTTGTCCTAATTTTATTTTTATATTAATTTTGAATTCAATTTTAAATCTCAATTACATATATTTTTTGGCACACTCACCCTTTAATTTTTAGTTTTTATTATTTTGTAAATTATTATTTTTATTATTTTATTTTTTTATTCATTTTATTTGTTGCTATTATTATTATTATTATATTATATTATTTTATATTTTTATTTTATTTATTTTTTTGTTTTATTATTTTATTTTTCCTCTCTCCTCTCTCTTCCTTTTTCTCCTCCACCAACCCCTCACCCACCCACTTCTTGTCTCTCCTCCTACACTATATGAAACTAATGGCGCAAGTGGGTCAATGATATGATGTTGATTTATTTTTTTTATAATTTTATAACCATATCTTTTATATTTTTCTTATTCACTATCACTCCAGATATTAAATTCATAAAATATCAATAATTTAATATTTTTTTTAAAAATATTTAGTTTTTTATATTAGATGAAAATTAAAACTCACATATGAATTTATTTTTATTTTTATTTTTCATAATGACCTAAAATTTAATTCAAATAAAATTTTATAACTTAAAATTATTATAATAATTCTAAGAAATCTGAAAATTATCATTTAATGTTTGAAAAAATATTTTTAAGAGTAAATAACTTTTTTTTTTTCATTATGTTTGGCAAAACCATAAATTATCATTTATTACTATTACAAATTCAAATTTATTATGATAATTCTAATGATAAAATTAATAATTTCATATTTAAAAATTAATTTTTAATAATTAATAATGATTGGTACCATATCTTTTAATCATTTTACTTTTTTAACAAGAATTTTGAATTTTAATATTATTTATTATTAATAATTATTTTAAAATAAAATTTACAAGTCTTATAACTAAAACCATGAAAGAGATAATTTTTTTAAAGACAATGAATGAATTAACTTTTTATTAATGAAATAATTTAAATTAATTTTAAGAGTTATACATATATATATATATCTTCATTATTAAAAAACAATAATTTAAATGTAAGTTATTTACTTTAAATAACTTAAAATTAATTAAAATATGATATTAATTAATAAATAATACTTATAAATAGATAAATCAACTATATTTTTATAGACCCCATTTTGGGCCCCCTTTTCACATATTTTTTGGGACCACTTGGATTGGAGACAGCATATTCTCTCGTGGGCCCTGGCAGATGGTTGTTACAGGAAAGAGAGGGTAAGCCCTTACCCCTACGAGGGTAGGATATGTTGCTGCAGAGATATTTCGAGAGGGTGGCTGGCTAGGAGGTGAACCAAAAAAGAAAAAGTTCTACGGAGAAAAGAGGGGCTAAAGAATTTCTGCAGAAGGAAAGGGAAAAACAATTAAAAAAAGAAAAAAGAAAAAAGAAAAAAAATATCAAATTTTCAAATAAAAGGTGATTGATATGAAAAACACGGATTCACAATTATATTAATACATAATATATTATAATAATATAAAATTATATTTTATATTTTTTTTTAATAATTTATATTTTTATAATTAAGTGGTTAACTTAATTTTTATATTTATATTATATGTGATATATTTTTCTTAAATCATATAAATCGAAATTATCCTGATATGTAAAAAAAAAAAGTTATTTTGACCTCCATTTTTAAATTAATCATCCATAAAGATTTGTTATTTATGTGATTGTGTGGACCCCTCAGATGGGGGCATTTCTTTGGTTTTTTTTTTTATTACTATTTTATTATATCTTCTTCTTCATCAACTCGAGAATGTGCTATAAGGGACGGCTAGACAAGACTAGCAACCAAAGAAGATTGATGGATGTGTTGTATTGGGCAGCTAAAGAGGACGAGAAGCAGGAAGGAAAAGGAGGAGTAAGTTGCTTGGTACAAAAGGGACAACCATTTGAAAAGGAAGAAACTGAAAAAAAAAAAATGAAGAATTTGAAGTCTAAAATATGAAGAATTTGAAGACAAACTATGGAGGAACATCTCAATTCATTCTGTGATTTCCCTACCTTTACAAAGAATGAAAGCATAAATAAATAGTCTACCGATATGAGACAATTCCGGACGGAATTTCTCTTACATGGAAAGTGAATAAACTCTTACATGGGAAGTGAATAAACTCTTACATGGGAAGTGAATAAACTACTCTTACATGGAAAGTGAATAAACTACCTTGCTAAAATTACTCCTAAATCAATTATAATAAAGGTTGTACATTACACTAATTTAGGGAAGTAAATAGAGGATGCTAAATATGGGGAGGAACATACAAGGCAGGAAGGCGACGTGGGCTTGATTTCCAACACTCCCCCTCAAGCCGCGTTGTAGATGTTGATCATTCCAAGTTTTTCTATCAGATCTTCGAAATTAACTCGAGCAAGAGCTTTTGTGAGAATATCAGCCGTTTGACAGTTTGTCGGAGTGTAGCTGACTTTGAAAACTCCTTCTTCAATCTTTTCCTTGATAAAGTGTCGATCTATCTCCACGTGCTTAGTTCGATCATGATGAACCGGATTCTTAGCGATACTGATGGCAGCTTGATTGTCGCAGTATAACACCATGGGATGCTTCAATGGAACCCATAATTCTTCTAACAGCCTGTTCAACCATATTCCCTCGCAGATACCTTGTGCCATAGCACGAAATTCTGCCTCAGCACTGCTACGGGCTACCACTGACTGTTTCTTGCTTCGCCATGTAACCAAGTTCCCCCAGACAAATGAACAATAGCCTGAAGTTGATCTCCGATCAGTCACTGAACCTGCCCAATCTGCATCTGAAAAAATCTCAATCTCTTTCTTTGTTGTTCTTTGAAAGAAGAGACCCTTTCCCGGTGTCATCTTGAGGTATCTCAATATTCTGATCACAGCAGTCATGTGTTTTTCGGTTGGATTATTCATGAATTGACTTACCACACTAACGGAGAAGCCGATGTCTGGCCTTGTATGAGAAAGATAAATGAGTTTCCCCACAAGACGTTGATATCTTCCTTTATCAACTGGCGCACTTCCATCACTTTCTTCCAGTTTGACAGTTGTATCCATAGGTGTTTCTGCCGGCTTGCATCCTAGCATTCCTGTTTCATTCAATAAGTCCAGGACATATTTGCGTTGTGAGACTGCTATACCTTTCTTTGACCTAGCAATCTCCATTCCGAGAAAGTACTTGAGGTTTCCAAGATCATTGATCTCAAATTCCTTTGTCAGTAATTTTTTAAGTAAGTCAATTTTCTCTTCATGATCACCTGTCAAAATTATGTCGTCCACATATACAATGATAATTGCCAGTTTCCCTTCTGGGAAGTGTTTCACAAATAATGTGTGATCGGATTGACATTGAACGAATCCGTACCCTTTCACTACCTTAGTGAACCGTTCAAACCAGGCCCTGGGAGATTGTTTGAGACCATACAAGGATTTTCGGAGTCTGCAAACCTTGTTGAAATTTGATGTCGTCTCAAGTCCAGCAGGAATGTCCATGTAAACTTCTTCCTCTAAGTCACCATTGAGGAAGGCATTCTTCACATCAAGTTGGTGAAGCGACCAATCGAGATTAGCTGCCAAGGATAAAAGTACACGAACAGTATTGAGCTTGGCAACTGGAGCAAAAGTTTCTTGATAGTCAATGCCATAGGATTGGGTGAATCCTTTGGCGACCAGCCGAGCCTTATACCTGTCCACATTACCATCTGCCTTGTACTTTACTGTGAAAATCCACTTACACCCAACTGGTTTCTTACCTCTTGGGAGGTCAGTAATTTCCCACGTACCATTCTTTTCCAGCGCCCGTACTTCCTCATCGACTGCCGCCTTCCACTTAGGATACTTGAAAGCTTCCTGAATATTCTGAGGAACTTGTATCTCTGTGATGCTAGAAGTGAATGCACGAAACGTAGGTGATAGCTTATCATAAGAAATAAAATTTCCAATGGGATGCTGAGTGCATGATCTAACTCCTTTCCTCCAAGCTATAGGCATATTAAGAATATCATTTTCTAACTCGGAATCAACAGTACCATCAGGAGTGTTGTTACCTGGAAGTTTGCTTGGATTAGGACCCGGTTCTGCCTCATGGGTTTGTTGAGAAAGTGCTCCTTCCTCCGTTTCCTCTTGGATGTGCTCCTTATCCCACAAGTCAACAATGGACTCGGGCTGATTAAATGACTCTGGAGGAATGTGATTTTCAGTGGTGATGGGTGACTCATTGAATGACTCAAGATCCCAAAATTGATATTCCTGAGTTGAATTCTCCCCCTGAATATCGTTTTTTGGATAGTAAGGCTGGGTTTCAAAAAAGGTGACATCCATTGAATTGTAGAATTTTCTTGTGACCGGAGAGTAACACTTATACCCTTTTTGATTTGAAGAATACCCAAGAAAGATGCACTTGAGTGACCTAGGATCAAGTTTACTTCTATGTTGTTGATTGATATGAACAAAGACAGAGCACCCGAAAATTTTGGGTGGGACGGTGGAGATGAGACGAGTAGTCGGAAAGGATTTTAGGAGTGTTTGACAAGGTGTTTGGAATTTTAGTACCCTAGACGGCATCCTATTGATGAGGTAGGCTGCCGTAAGGACAGCTTGCCCCCAGAATAATTTTGGAACATTCATGGAGAACATTAGTGATCTAGCCACCTCTAACAAATGCCTATTTTTCCTTTCAGCGATTCCGTTTTGTTGTGGGGTATCAACACATGAACTTAAGTGAACTATCCCTTCTTGTGCTAGAAATTCTCCTAGAATGGAGTTGAAATAATCCCTAGCATTATCAGATTTTAGAATTTGTATTTTTGACTGGAATTGGGTCTGAATCATATTTTTAAAATTTTTGAAAATTTGACTCGTTTCAGATTTTTCTTTCATGAGGAATACCCAAGTTAATCTAGTGTGATCATCTATGAATGAGACAAACCACCTAGTACCAGTTACATTTTTTATTCTTGACGGACCCCAGATATCGCTATGAATCATTGAGAATGGACTAGACTCTTTATAGGGTTGAATGGGAAAATGAGACCGGACTTGCTTTGATAATTGACAGATTTCACATTCAAAGGATTTTGGATTTTTATTAAATAATGAAGGAAATAAATGCTTGAGATACATAACATTTGGATGACCTAAGCGATAGTGCCACAACCTAATTGCACTATCGTTATTTTGACATGAAACCGAAAAAGAATTACTACCAACTGCCATTTGAGGTTGTTCTTGTGGATTGTGGTGCTCCTTAAGGATGTAGAGTCCAGAGCATTCCTCAGCATTGCCAATCGTCTTCCCCGAATCCAAATCCTGAAATTCACAATGAGTGGAGGAAAAATTAGTAATACACCTCTTTTCCTTAGTGAGTTTACTAATTGACAATAGATTACAGTCCAAGTTAGGAACAAGGAGAACAGAGTTGAGAGTAAGATCCCTTGATAGCACAACTGAACCTGTTCCGGTAACTTTTGATAGTGAACCATCTGCTATTCGGACTGTTAAATTATTTGGACATGAGCTATATGTATCAAAAATTGTCGCATCTCCCGTCATATGATCAGATGCTCCTGAGTCCACTATCCAAGGTTTTTTACGTTTCTTACCAGCAGTGAAGGCACTCAAAAAATTACCTTTGTGAGCCAAGGTTCCGGAACCAATGACCTGGTTGGAAGATGAGCCAGTTTCCATCTGATGAGAGGATGAAGACGATGAGATGATGATATTAGAAGTAGAGGATGATGAGTTGGTAGCCATTCCAAAGGCTGGACCGTATTTAGGCATAAATTAGAAGAATAGGATTGAGTAGAAAAAAAAAGACGATGAGACAGGATTAAACCTGCTCTGATACCATGAAGAATTTGAAGTCTAAAATATGAAGAATTTGAAGACAAACTATGGAGGAACATCTCAATTCATTCTGTGATTTCCCTACCTTTACAAAGAATGAAAGCATAAATAAATAGTCTACCGATATGAGACAATTCCGGACGGAATTTCTCTTACATGGAAAGTGAATAAACTCTTACATGGGAAGTGAATAAACTACTCTTACATGGAAAGTGAATAAACTACCTTGCTAAAATTACTCCTAAATCAATTATAATAAAGGTTGTACATTACACTAATTTAGGGAAGTAAATAGAGGATGCTAAATATGGGGAGGAACATACAAGGCAGGAAGGCGACGTGGGCTTGATTTCCAACAAAAAAAAAAAAAAAACGGTGGGTTACAGAGGAGGGGTGAGCTGTAAGGGACAGGGAGAGCGTGTTCTGCGAGCTGACTGGGGGATTTTTAGGGAAAAAAAAAAAAAAAAAAGATTTTTTTGACATAGCAAACGGGGGAGAGGAGAAAAAAAAAAAGTTTTTTGTAGTTACGAGGGAACGATTTTGAGGGAGATACCACCTGAGAGCACATGAAGAGAACTGGAGAGTGAACTAGTGAGGAGCCTTAGAAAGCAACTTGAGGAGAAAGAAAGTTGGAGTAGGCAAGCAATTGAGCGAAAGAAGAAATCATTCTCAGGGTAGGGGAGCTCAAAGATGAGCAACTTTTTGCTTGAGGAGGGTCTTCCAGGTTTGACTAATATAGCTCCTTGTTTTCTCACTTCCACAGGGCTTTTTATTCTCATTTTCAACTTTATTTTTTTCTTATTTTTTGGGCATCAACTTCTTGTTTCGGTATGGATAGGAAGAGTCATTTGTTTGTCTTGGTCGAATTTATTCTTCCATGTGCATGCTCCGTTTTTGGGGTTTCTTTTCCTTTCTCTGTACAAGATTGATGCATGAGTTCATTTCTGAAGCTTGACATATGGGACCCTTATTTATTTTCTTTGTTAATCTCACTCACTTTAAGCTCATGGGTGTCACCTGTAATGGGGTTCCGTATCATCATGTGTTTTATGTTCTAGTGTTTGCTTAATCCTCATCACTCCACCACCCTTCTTGCTCACCCATCTAACCCACCTTCAACTTACTTCCACCATTTCCCCATGTGCATGAGGTCCAAAATGCATGGTCACCCTCACCTCATCATCCTTCTTACCAACATACCCATCACCACCATCTTCTCTCTCTACACCACGTGCCCATTTTTCAAATGGCCATGAGACCCATTTCTCCCACCAATACTCATTTTTAGCTCATTCCCACCCTTTTCTCACGTGCATGAAGCCATATGCATGGCTACCCATCACACCCAGTTGCCCCACTGCTCGTTTCTCACTCATGCAAAAGAACCTGCATGCATGGCTATTTTCATTTCCTTCACACACCACAAACCAGGAAGAAGGACAAAAGAATGAAACCAAC
>JBAPGN010001475.1:0-11706 GCA_037355405.1 Vitis amurensis | reverse complement strand
GCAGCTTAATGGGGTACTCTTTCTGAATTGTCCATGTAATGGGGGTCCATCGATGACTCCCAACCACTTAAGGTTTAGGGAACCAAGCTTTAAGGATCTTTCAACCACTAACTCCTCGGATTTTTCCCCGGACTTTTAAGAATGAATTTCTAATACCCAAGTGTCTACCATATGCTAACTCTACCTATTCACCCTTATAACGAGCATTGAGGTCGGTGACTCCCAACCACTTAAGGTTTAGGGAAACCAATTTAAGGATCTTTCCAACCACTAACTCTCGGATTTTTCCCCGGACTTTTAAGAATGAATTTCAGATACCAAGTGTCTACCAATATGCTTAACTCTACCTATTCACCCTGTATAAACAGCATTGAGGCAGGTGACTCCCAACCATTAAAGCTTACGGCCACCAGGCTTTAAAGATTTTCACCAATATACACCTCAGACCTTGCCGGGTTTCAAGCAAGCAAACAAACTTTCTTTATTCAAAGGCTCTTGGCCTTTACAGGGTGTTTCAAATTTTTTATCAATGAGGTCAAATAAACCAAGTCCCAAAACTATCCTAAGTCAAGAGGGAAATAACTTTTCATCTTATAATCGAAATCTAAAGTGCACAGTGTGTGGATAGCTTAAAGTGGAAAAACTAAATTCAATTTCAACAGAAGTTTCAACAATTGAACCACTTTAGTGAGCATAATCCATACTCTAAGTCAAGTGAAAAACAACAGTTCAATTTAAAATTTTCCTCAAAAAATTCATGAGAATAGAAATACAAGTAAAAAAAAAGTAAAACTACAACTATTTAACCAATATAATTGTAATACCAAAAAGATTTAGCATACTTCCTTCCTCATACCCCCCAACCGAACTGAGCATTGTCCTCAATGTGATTTGAGTGACTGTAATTAAAGGGAGGAAGTGGTACCTCCTGGTTGATATCAAATTCGAATATTGATTGGGGAAAACCACATGTTTCAAAAAGAATAGAATATGTGAGAAAAGGAAATAAGAATAACTTAATGCTAACTTTTAACAAGAAATACTCAACTTGTATTACTTTCAGTTCACAGTACAGTGTAAAAACAAGAACACAAGAATCCATATAGTTAGTACACAAAAATACTGGGATTTCTTTTCAACTAAAAAAAAACAAAAAAAAAAAACATAGAAATATATATATAAGATGATAGTAGTCTGCATGAGTGGTGCTGGGCGTAGAACTAGGCAATGGATCTCTTGCCTCTTCATAGGTGCCATTCAACTGGGGGTCGGCTCTGGAGGATAGACTCTGAAGGCTGAGAAGTGGCTCTGCTGGATAGTAGATGGTGGAGGGCTCTACAGCTGTGGCAAATCGAAAAATAGGATTTGGACTGCCTGTAAGTGACAGCTTGTTGAAGCCTGAAGGCCAACATCGCTCTTGCCATGCTCTGATGGATGCCATTCTCCTGAGCAAGACTGCTCTGAGAAGCTGTAAGAATATCTAATGCACGACACAACTCTCGATATTCAGATATAGGAATGGCCATCCTCGGCTCAGCTGATGTAGATGGCTGAAATGCAGCTGGGGCAGCTGGTGAGCTCTAGGAGATGCAGGAGTGGCAAACTTGTATATCCTCAGGTCTATGTCTGGGGCATGCTATCCTGCAGCTGGCTGAGGCTGCTCAGGCTGATCAACTTTGTAGGTCGTCATGTTATTCCATTTATCAAGGGTAAATGGCTCACGGCAAATTCGCTTTCTCTCCAGCTGAGGCTCAGCAGGATATCCCAAGTGTTCTAGAATCTGGCATAGCAGCCTTGAAAGAGGAGGAATGCAATCAGCTCTTGCCAGGCTTTCTTTTGTGAACCACTTCTCTTCAAATAGAGAAGGGCTGCTAGGATCAAAGATGAATGAGGCCCAAAGAAATCCTTCTAACAATCTTATAAAGAGCTTCTAAGAGACCTCCCCTTCTTTGGTCCAATGCTCAAATGGATAGATATTATGCCGCAAAAAGGCATCAATCAAAAAAACATAACTTGGCAGAAAGCTCCCCCCTCCAGCAGAGTGATATTTTGCAGCTCCCTTAAAGGCGTGCTACCATCTCCAACTTAGGATGGCCCAAGCTCTAAAATTTATCGAATTGGTTGCTTCAAAAGAATTGCAGGCTTCAGCGAATATCGCGTGCTCCCAAACACCCAATGTCTCCCATCAATAGTAAAATGAGATCAAAGTGATTTCGACCTCTTTAGGTTGTCATGGATGGAGAAATCCCATGCTATCGGGGTAGAAAAAATCTCTTGGAGCTAGTAGATGCTCCATATAGTACCTCCTGCAGCTGGAATATTGGGCTAGCTCGGCCTCACTTGGAATGCCTGCTAAAATCGAAACACCAACCGAATTGGATTGCCGAGATCGACCAATCCCAAATTTCCCTCTATTGGGGGCTGAGTTAGCATTGGCCTTCTGATCATTTCTTCTGGAGCTACTTCAGGTTGAATTTGGGGCTCTGGAAGTGGCACTTGAGGCTTCTTCTATTTTTCTTGCGGCGCCGGAGATGGTACCGGCGACTGAACTGGCGAGGGAACTGGAGTTGCACTGAGAAGAGTTGGTGAGGAATACGGAGTTTGAACCGCGAGACTGCTTGGGGATGCTTAGTCAAATCGATGAGTTCTGAGCTCTCAACCTTGCTTCTTTTAATGTTGAACCTCCTACCTGTTAGAGATATCGTCTTGACCGGACGCTTTTTTGGTGGCGCGGCTTCACCGAGGTGGAATGGTCTTGACGGCGAAGGTTCTGGAGCAGAATTGAAGTGGCTCCTTCGCAACCGTCTTTTTGCGGTCGAAGGAGATGACGACTTAGCCCCTCGTGCTCCGCCATTATTCGGCTACCGAACTTTGGCCGACGTTGGATGATCATGAGAGAGACCGGAGTTTTGACGCAGAGGCTCACTGAAGAAGACAAACATGGCGCGAAAAATTGTGCTCTGATTTTTGGAAAACCTTTTTCGTTAGCTAAATGACCGTTTATAAAAGGAGGAAAAAAATTGAAGCCTAGGGTCAGTTTGAGTTCGCAACAAAATGCCAATTTCGCATCAAAATGCCATTTTCGCAGCAACTTGCAGTGCGTTTCGCCAGCTGCGAAATTGATGTACTGTGCTGCGGAGTGCACCAACGTGTGCCAAATCGTTTCGCAATTGCAAATACCCTGCGGGAATTGGACTTTGCCTGCGAAATCACGCTTTTCCTTTGCGCAATGCTTGTTTCGCAACTGCACGAAAACTAATGCTCCTCGCCTGCCTGCGAAAGAGCACTCGTGTTGCCATTCCACTTCGCAATGACCCGAAAAATTTTCGCCAGAGAGTCCCAAATTGCGAATGATTGGCAACAAAAGGCTCATTTCGCAAAGGTTTCCTTCATTCTGCGAAATTTCGCAGAGCTCTGTTTTTGCTCTGTTTTTGCTCTGTTTCTGCTCCGATTTCGACCCGATTTTTTTCTTTTCAATTTTCTTGAAATTTCTTCCACCTGGGATCATTCAAAACGATTAAAACACACCTAAAAACATGATTTAAGATCAAAAACTAAGATCAAATGTATGAAAAAAACTTGAAAATTTACAAAATTTACAAACTGAACTGTGGTAAACCACATCCAGTAAACCCTTTTTCAACTTAGTTTTTTTGAGTTCAAGAGGTTGATTCCTTCCTTTCTGGTTTTGATTGGCTCCGATGAATGGCGTGAGGACGATATCGATGACTTTTGAAGCTGTCTTTGCCGATGGAATCAATAATTCCACCACTCCTTGGAATAACTCGGTGAATAATGAACGGGCCTATCCACCTTGACTTGAGTTTCCCAGGAAAGATATGGAGTCTTGTATCAACACAAAAACTCTTGACCTTCCTTGAAATCCTTGTTGGAGATGAGTTGGTCATGCCATTTCTTCATCCTCATGACCTCCCTTGCAACTTTGGAATTGATTAAAACATTATTCTTAATTCCTCCATCCATAAGTCTAGATTATCTTTTTCCCTTGCCTTTTCAAGTCCATGTTCAGCTTCTTTATGCCCACCAAGCTTGGTATTCAACTTCCACAGGGAGATGCATGCTTTACCATAGACAAGACCGATAGGGGACATCCCTAAGAATATCTTATAAGCTATTTCTATATGCCCAAATGAATCATGAAGCCTAATAGACAATTTTTTCTGTTGAATCACCACTTTCATCAATTTGTTTCTTATTCCCTGTTAGCTAGGCTCAACTTGCCCGGAAGTCGAGGATGATAAGTATCACCTTATGCTTCACTCCATACTTGGATAACAAACCTTCAAAAGGTTTGTTGCAAAAATGAGCATCTCCATCACTGATTATGGCTTTGGGTACCCCAAATCTTGAGAAAATGTTCTCTTTAAGAAACTTGAGAACCACCTTATGATCATTTTGTTTACAGGCGATTGCCTCAACCCACTTAGAAACATAATCTACCCCCACCAAAATGTAAGAATTACCAAAAGACATTGGGAAGGGCCCCATGAAATCAATGCCCATACATCAAATAACTCAACTATCAGAATGGGGTTCATAGTCATTTGATTTCTTTTTGTTATGTGGGCATCTTTGAAAAGAGATGGCCAAGTAAACCCTGATTGCAATACCTTCATGGCTGTTTTCTGAGAGGCAAAATGGCCTCCACATGCATTCTCGTGACAATGAGATAGAATTCCTTGCTGCTCATCTTCAGGGACACATTCCTAATGATGCTGATCTGCACAATACTTAAAGAGAAAGGGCTCTTCCCAATAATAAGCATGAATTTGGCAAAGAAGTGCTTTCCTGTCCTGTGCATTCCACTCACTTGGAATTTCACCAGTACTAGATAATTAGCAATAGAGCATACCAAGGATTTTTCACTAGGAACATGAGTGATTCTTCAGGGAAATCATCATTAAAGGCAAGGGATGTGAATTATGTGCTATAACTAACCTTGACAAGTGGTCAGCTACCACATTCTCCACTCCTTTCTTATCTTTGATTTGAAGATCGAATTCTTGTAACAAAAAGAATCCATCTAATCAACCTTGCTTTTGCATCTTGCTTTGTCAATAAATACTTCAAGCTGAATGGTCAGTAAACACAATGATGAAAGACCCCCACTAAATAAGCTCGAAATTTATCCAAAGGCAAATACCACAGCTAACATTCTTTCTCTGTAGTTGTGTAGTTCCTTTGAGCTTCATTTAGGGTTTTACTTGCATAGTAAATCACATAGGGCTTTCCATCTTCCCTTTGGCCAAGAACAGCTCCTATAGCAAAGTCACTGGCATCACACATTAGTTCAAAAGGTAATTGCCAGTTAGGGGCTCTTACTATTGGAGTTGTTGTTAGAAATTTCTTCAATTGATCAAAGCTATGCTGACACCTTTCATCCCATATAAATTTAGCATCCTTAGCTAACAGCTCACAAAGAGGTTTTGAAAGACTTGAAAAACCTTTTATAAACCTCTATAGAAACCTGCATGGCCAAGGAACTGCCTACTCCTTTACAGTTGTTGGAGATGGTAATTTGACAATGAGCTCCACCTTTGCTTTATCAACTTCAAATGCCTTTTTCAGAAATGATATGGCCAAGGACAATTCCTTGACGTACCATAAAATGACATTTCTCCCAGTTGAGCACCAGGTCCTTTTCAATGCATCTATGAAGAACTGCTTCCAAATTAACCAAGCATTCCTCAAATGTACCTCCATATACGGTGATATCATCCATGAAAACCTCCATAATTCGCTCCACCATATCACTGAAAATACTCAACATACATCTTTGAAATGTAGCAGGTGCATTGCATAAACCAAAAGACATTCTCCTGTAAGCATATGTTCCAAATGGACATGTAAAAGTGGTCTTTTCCTGATCTGCCAAATCAATTTCAATCTGAAAATACCCTGAATACCCATCCAAGAAACAATAGAATGGATGTCCAGAGACTCTCTCCAGCACTTGATCAAATAATGGCAATGGAAAATGATCTTTTCCTAGTTACAACATTCAGCTTTCTATAATTCAATACACACCTCCAACCTGAAGTGAGGCGTGTAGTAATTTCTCCCCTTTTTCATTTTTGAACCACTGTGATCCCTGACTTCTTAGGTACCACTTGAGTAGGACTTACCCAAGGGCTATCAGATATAGGGTAAATGATTCCTGCTTGAAGTAGCTTCAGCACCTCAGCTCGCACCACCTCTGTAGATGAGGATTCAACCTTCTTTTGAAATGACGAATTGGCTTTGCTTCCTCCTCCATATATATATGATGAGTACAAACTAAAGGACTAATGCCTTTCAAGTCAGATATTTGCCATCCTATTGCCTTCTTACCACCTCTTGAGAACTTCCATTAAACAATTCTCTTGAATGACTAGTCAGAGATGAAGATATCACAACAGGACATTGATTATTCTCCTCAAGATATGTATATTTCAGCTCCACAGTAGAGGCTTCAGATTGAGTTTTGGAATTTCTTTTTCAACAGCTGCCTCCTCTTCCTTATTGAACAAAGGTAGAATCTCCTTCTATCTTTCTCCAACTTTGTAAGAGTAGGCAAGCCCATAGGAGATTCAGAAAACCCTCCTCAAAATCCACAAGACTTTCATTCAACTTGTCTTGCATATTTTGATTACAGTGCTCCTCTACCAAAGTATCAATAATACATAACTCCTCTGGACCTTCTTCTTCTTCCGGAGTGATTTGCTTTTTTAGACATATAGAAAATATTGAGATCCAGTGTCATGTTACCAAAAGTAAGTTGCATAAGCCCATTCCTGCAGTTGATGATTGCATTTGAAGTTGCAAGAAATGGCCTTCCAAGGCTGATAGGAACTAAATTAGCTTCCTTTACAGTAGGATCTGTATCAAGAACAATAAAATCTACTGGATAGTAGAAATTATCTACTTGAACCAATACATCCTCAATTACCCCTCTTGGAATTTTCACTGATCTATCTGCCAAAGATAAAGTGATTGTTGTTGGCTTCAACTCTCCAAGGCCCAATTGCTTGTAGACAGTATATGGAAGCAAATTCACACTTGCTCCCAAATCTAGCAAGGCTTTCTCCACTACCTTTCCTCCAATCATGACTGAAATGGTAGGGCTTCCAGGGTCTTTGTATTTCAAAGGAGACTTACACTGTAAGATTGCACTTACTTGCTCAGTCAAGAAGGCTTTCTTGTTTACAGTCAACCTCTTTTGATAGTACATAAATCCTTTAGGAATTTTGCATACGTTGGAACTTGTTTGATCATATCCACAGTGGAATATTAACTTTCACTTGCCTCAAGACTTCAAGGATTTCAGCTGCATTTCTAATCCCTTTTTCCCATGTAATGCTTGAGGAAAAGGTGAGAAGTTGATTTCTTCAGCATTTCTTCTTTCAGAAGCTCCTTCTCTGGAACTGCTTTCATTGTGAATCAGAGTCCTTTCTTTTCTTCACTGATCTCACTCTCTTTATCTTCCATTTCCTTTCCCTTCTTACCTCTTCTTCTTTCTCAACATGTGGCTCAGGCATTGGCTCTCAATTTTCTTACCACTCCTTAGAGTGATCAAGGCTTTGACATCTTTCACCTGTGATGATTCTCCCTCTTGGCTTTCCACTTCATGGACACCTTTGGGATTTTGGTGAGGTTGAGAAGGAAATCTTCCCTTTTTCTTGCAGTGTATTCAAATTTGTAAGTCTGGAGATCTGAATACTGGATGTTATCAAATTTTTTATTCATATCATTTTGCATTCCATCCATCCTTTTATTCAACATATTCTCCATTCTATCAATTCTTTGATCAACTCGAGCATTGGTGGCTTCTTGCTTTCCAACAAAATCTCCCACTACCTTGCTGAGATTGGTTATTGCTTGTTCAATACTTGAAGATTGCTGAGATGGTGGATCCGGCTGTTGGGTACTGAGTTGCTCTGGCCTTCCAATGAGAAGTTGGATGATTCCTCCAACTAGAATTGTAAGTATTTCCATAAGCACATTGTTATTGGGCCTGAATTGCTCCAACAACATTTGCTTGATCTCTATATATTTCCCTTTCAGTTGAAGTTGCAGGGCATTCCTCCACCAAATGTTCATATGACTGACAATTGGGACACAGCTTCACTTGCACTGGTGCTTCAGCAACAGCTTGCACTTCATGTATTCTTTTCAGCTCCAGCTTCTCCCCAATCTTCTTGTCATAGCTGCCATCTTTGCTTTCATGTCATCATCTTCTTTCAAGGTATACATCCCAGCCTTTGCATTGTAAGCATTCAACTGAGACTTCATCTTTCCCACTTCTCCTTTAGTCGGTTCATCCCATCCCCTTGAAACTTCAGCTACATAGCTCAAAAAATCCATAGCTTCCTCTGGATTTTTGCTCATGAAATCTCCTCCACACATTGTCTCGAGGAGTTGCTTCATTGAGGATGACATACCATCATAGAAGTAAGTCACCAACAGCCATGTATCAAAGCTATGGTGAGGGCAAGCATTTATAGCTTTCATGTATCTTTCCCAACACTCATAGAATTTCTCATTCTCCTTAGCTGAGAAATTTGAAATTTGCCTTTTCAAGCCATTTGTTCTATGAGTAGGAAAAAATTTCTTGAGGAATTCAGATTGTAAGTCAGTCCAAGAGCGGATACTCCTTGGCCTTAAAGAATTAAGCCAAATTTTGGCCTTATCCTTTAAAGTAAAAGGAAATAACTTAAGCCTCATCAAATCAATTGAAGCTCCTCCCTCTGGAATGTATTACAAAACATCCTCAATTCCTTGATATGTGCATACGGATTCTCACTCTCCATCCCATGGAAAGTTGGTAGAAGTGGAACAAGATATGGTCTGATCACTAGCTGCTCGGTAGGGGGCACTATACATGATGGTGCACTCATACGAGGTGGATGCATACGATCCCTCATTGATCTGAATTCATTGGGATTATCTTGACGACCTTGGTGACTATGCTGATCTTCAAGTGTAGCTTCCATGATATTCAAGATCACTTCCAATTCTTTCCTCTGAGGTGTATCACACTTAACAAGCCTTCCTCCACTGTCTCGTATCCACTTTGGCATACACAACTAGTATCTACCTATCTTAATTGAAAACAAAAGACAACACAAGAAACAGAGCTACTACAACAAAATTAAACTAGGCTTAATTTAAAAAGATAACTTAAATTATAAATAAAGAATGAAAATTAGTAAAATGAAAGAAACTTTACCAACTTGTGATGAAAATCACAAGTGCTCAACAAATGGTATCACTACAAACTTGACACTCGAGTCCCCGACAACGGCGCCATTTGATTCGTGCCCAATTGGTGTCTCAGCTGATTAGTGTCCAGCTGGTGCTCCTTGATTAAGGGAGTAATCAACAAAATTTATACCTATAACACCATACACTAGGGTAGCAAATAAAAAGCTACTATAGTATAGTGGCTCTAGGATCGTCCACTGGGAAACGTTGTCAAGATATCAATGATACCAATTCCAAGTGAATTGGTCTTGTTTCATTTCATGGTTAGCTTAAGAAGTAAAAACACAAACTTTGGTTGATGAAGGTTTAGACTTAAACTAACTAACATAACAGAAGTTTGGAATAACTTAGGAAGAAAAATATTCCTTGAAGAATTAGGGTTCCACTGGGGTGGTTCCTCATGCAAAAGACATAGCTCCGGTCAGATGGTTCCTTTCCTCGCGTTAGAGAATTCAACATAAGTCAATTCTCTAACCGGTGATGTACAGATCATCCTTCAATTTGATTTCACTTTAATTCTCTCACGGATGCAACTTGCAATGGTTTAAACCTCTCACTAAGCCTTAACCATTCAAGGTGATCCTAACCTTGATTACCCGTCAAAATCTCGCAAGAGATAACTAATGGATGCCTCCTAGGAGTCCAAAAGCTTATCAAGTGTTGGCATTATTCTAGAAAATCCTACCCTGAAGTCACCTACCAGAGGCTCGCACAAGGTAAACTAAGTGCCTTTCCATGGTTGGAAATCAGTGCCTTACCAAGTGTTGGCCCAGGTGACTCCAAGGTGTTTTTAAGTTAACTAAAAACATTGAAATCACTAAAGGATTTCACTTCCTCTTCATACTAGCTAAAACCACAGAGCTTTGCATTCTTGCACTTGGAACCTTCCCCGGCTTACCTTAGCTCCAAGGAATTAGAGGTTTAGTACTCATTCTCTGGGGAAAACTCCTCAAGAGTTCATAACTTAGTATTAATTAAAAAATACAAAGTGAGAAGGTAAGGCAGTAGAAGAATGAACTTTACTTGCTTACAAACTTTTACAGAAGGAACTCCTCCTTGAGAACAGGCTCCCGAGAGGTGTATATATGAACATAATATGAAAACTAATTGTTACAAGGGATATTTAGTCTTTTTACTAACTTAAAAGCTAAGGAATCTTGTAATGCAGTTTACAAGGAGTATTTGGCTTTAAGACAAACAAAAATCTAATGGAAAATATCTCCAATGTCGGTAGCAAATATCGGGAAGCTTCAGGAACCATTTCGCAGGAGAAAAATGTTGTCTGCGAATTTCGCAGACACCCAGAGGGCTGCGAAATATTTTCGCAACACCAAGCTATCTCTAAGGGCTGCGAAGTTGGCTTCCACCTTGAGGTTCAAGCTTCCTTCTCGCGGCATAAATCGGGCATCGTCAGAAGGAGAAACACCCTGCTGTATCAAAATACTGCGAAATCACTCGCAACAAAAGGGTGATTTCGCAGCACTTTGCAAAATGCTCCTTCAGCTCGGAGTGATTGGGCTTGTAACGGCTGCAACTTCTTCGTTTCAACTCGAATTGCACACCATTTGAAGCATTGGATTGTTGACTCCTGAGCTTTGAAATGTATATTAGCATGCATCATTTGGACTTCAGGAAGTGCTCCAAAAATGGCTGCTACGACTGTCATCAAAGGAATATGCTTCATGGTGATCTCTTTGCTTTTTCTCCTTGCAATCCGGATTTACTCTTGCAGATGATTTCTAAGCTTTGCCCAAGATTCCTCAAAGCTCTCCTCAGTCTTGACTTGCTTTGGTGATCAAAATACTAACAAAAACACCAAAACTGCACAAAATGATTAAAATTGCTTTCAAGGATCCTTAACATGCCAATTGAGTTAAAAAGCCTAAACTACTACTCAAAAGTGTTTAAAAGGATTAATTATAGGCTATCAAATAGCACTTTTTGAGTAGTAATCAGAGTGGTCATGTGATCGGCCTTCACCTTGCCAGCAGTTGTCTCTGTGGCTCTATTAACTCCAGCAGCACCCGCTTCAGTCTTGTTCATTGCCGGAGCCTTGACCTCTCTGATAGTGATTTCAATTACTCTGAGATCCCGCATGGAGTCAGTCAGCTTTCAAGGCTTAGAAGTCTCATCCTCTCCAATTCTCATTTCTCTGGCCAAATCCCATCGAAAATCTTAGCACTGTCCAAATTGGTTTCCCTTGATCTCTCAAGCAACCTAATTTTGCAGCTTCAAAAGCCTGACTTGAGAAATTTGGTTCTGAACTTAACCCAGTTAAAAAAACTTAATCCAAGTCAGGCGAACATATCTTCTCAAATATTTGGATCTCTTTGGGACAAGTTTCTCTGGTCAGCTACCAGCCTCAATAGGATTATATCTGCTCATGCAATTTCAATGGGATGGTTCCAACTGTACACGGCAACCTTAACCAGCTTGTCCTCC
>JBAPGN010001474.1:0-21973 GCA_037355405.1 Vitis amurensis | reverse complement strand
CTCACTTTACTCGTGGACTTTACCAAAAAAGGGCATATTTGTAGACCCCAAAATTTGTCTCAATTTTATTTTTACATTAATTTTAGCATAATTTTACTCTTAAAATTAAGTTTCAATTACATTTGACTTTTTTTTTTTAGCCCACTCACATTTTAATTCTTAGTTTTTCTCACCCCCTCATTCCCAAGGTGGTCGGACACCCATTTTTTCTCCATCTTTTTTCCTTCCCCACAACACACTCCACTCTGAACACCCACACACTCCGGGACCCCCCACTTCTTCTTCCCCATTTTTCATTTTTTTTCTTCTCCCCCCAACTCCACTCACAGCCCAGAAAACCCACATTCCCCATTTTCCAAAAATAACCCTTCTAGCACAACCGCCACCTCCACTCTCCTCTTTTTTCTTTTTCTTCCATTTTTCTTGTTTTGATTTATTTCATTTTCTTTTCCCACATTCATACCCATTCCCTTTTCATCCGCCACCCTCACCATCGGCCATTGTCGGCCAACCACCGTCGGCCATTGCCGGTCAATCACTATCGACTAGCAATTCGGTCATCCATGATTGTTCAAAAAATGGGTAAATTTAATTTTTACTTTACTTTATTTTCATTTTCTTATCTTTTTCTTTTTCTTTTAATTTTGGTTTGCATAATAATTGATTTGGACTTGGGCCTATAACTTATTGGTTATTTATTGGGTTTATTAGAATGTGCTTCAGATATTATTTCCTTTGGTCATGTGTATTATTAATGTTGGCTTGTTAATTGATATGAATTTTGGACCCACAATGTGGGTGAGATTTGTTGGATGACTTGAATATTTGATATGAAAAATAAGAAAAATTAAGAAAACAATTATTGGATGACTCAAATAAGAAAAATATTAATACTAATACATATAAATAATATAATAACTAATTATAAATTATTGTTTCATTAATTATTATTTTAAAAATATTATAAAATAACTTATCCAAAATAAAAATAAAATAATACTAAAATAATTATTTTACAAATTATTGTTTCATTCTTTTATTTAAAAAATCTAAATTTATTATATTTTTTATTATATAGATTTCATAAATTTTGAAATGTTTGATTTTGTAATATAACAAATTAAGAAAATATTACAATAAACATATTTGTTTTTATATTTTCTATTACATACATTTCTTAAATTTGTTATTAGTTTTACAATGTGAAATATTATAATTAAATAGAATTCAAAATATTTGAATTGTTTAACTTTACAATATAATTATTAAGAAAATATTATAATAATTTTTTTATAATTGTTAAAAAATGAAATTACGACATGTAATGTATTGTACGGTTAGTATACTTATATTATATACATTCAATACATAAGCATCGTACCTATTAAATAAGATTAGTATTAATAATAATACGTATAAATAATATGATAATTAATTATAAATTATTGTTTCTTTAATTATTATTTTTAAGATGTCATAAATAACTTATCCAAAATATAATAATTTTAATATTTATCGTTTCATTTTCATAACTAAAATTATAAAGTTACTATATTTTTTATTATATAAATTTTGAAAAGCTTAATTTTGCAATATAACTATTAATAGCAATAATTTTTATAATAAAAATCATAAACTTTATCATAAATATCTTTTAAGGTTAACTTATAGTAAAGAGAATTTTAAGGAATATAAGGTAGCTATTTACAAATGTTTGTTAAAAAAATATTAAAAATTAAATTAAGTTTTGGAAGAAACATCAATATCAACTTTTTCTTCAAAATTTTCTCAAACTTTATCATCATCATCATCATATTCTGCTAAGCTCTAGATCAACTTTTTATTAATCCTATAAATGCTGTAAAATCAAACATATAACTAGCTACACCAATAGATACAATGTTAAAAGAAATACAATTTAGATTAGATAAACTTAGTATTAATGGTATTAATCAAAATAAGAATCAAATTCAAACCATAAGAAGAGGAAAATCATAAATTAATAAAATAGAAGAACAATTCAAAATGTCTCCAAATTCAATAGTTAAAACCCCCTCAACAATCAATGCAATTTCTAATAATTTTATAAGAAAAAAAAATTATTATTCAAAACCCTCTTTTTCTGACATTCAATTAGAAGAAGGAAATTATCAATTAGCTGCTAGCTATGATGGTAGTAGTTTTTTACAAATAGAATATAGATGGAATGAATGAATATCAAATAATTAATTTACTTCATGAAATGATGATGACTGCTAATGTTTATAGAATCAAGACTAGTAATTCTAATCTTCATGTTGCTGGTGCCTTAGTCATAGGATTCACTAGTTTGCTTAAAGGTTGGTGGGATCATTATTGAATCAAAATGATAGAGAATATATATTAAATGCCAAAAAGACAATAATCTAATAAGAAAGAACATTAGTCTAAACTTATGAAGAAGACATTGTTAATACGTTAATATTTGCAATAACAAAACATTTTATCGGAGATCCAATCTATTTTCAAGAAAGAGCTTCTGAAATCCTTAATAATTTTAGATGTCCAAAACTTCAAGATTTTAAGTGGTATACAGATATGTTTTTAGTTAAAGTTATGTCAAGACATATTGTGGAAGTCATTATTGGAAAGAAAAATTTGTATCTGGTTTACCAACTTTATTTGCAAAAAAGGTTAGACAAAAAATAAGAAATATTCATAATGGAAGAATTCTCTATGAGTCATTAACATATGGAGAATTAGTTACTTTCATTAATAATGATGATTTAGCTCTTTGTACAAACTTCAAATTAAAGAGTCAAATGAAAAAAGAAAAACAAGATAGTAAGAAAGAATTAGAAAAATTTTGTTCATATTATGGTTATGATACAATAATAGCCCATTCAAAAAGAAAAAATAAACAAAGCAATATAGAAGGTAAAAAACCTTCAACATAGTCAAAATTCCAAAAGAAATTTGCAAAATTTAATCCCAATAAATCAAAATCCTCAAATAAATCAACTCTAAAAAGGAAAACACCAACATGTTATAAATGTGGAAAAGTAGGTCATTACTTAAAAGATTGCCAATTAAAAAATAAAATTAATTCATTAGAAATAAATGATAAACTAAAAAATTTAATGATATGACTAATGATTGATAAAGAAAATGAAGATTCAAGTGAAAACTATGAATCAAAAGAAGATAATCAAATATTGATAACACAAGAAATATCAAGTGAAAAGTCAAGTCAGGATGGAGAAGAATCAGATGATAAAAAATATTGTGATGGTATTTGTGCATGTTCATATAAATCGATAAATTTGATTTCAAAAAATTCAAAAACTCCTTTAAATATTCATATTCACAATTATGTGCCCCTCATAAATTCAATATATTTTTAATTTTGGTATATTAAAGATAAACTCATTAGATATCTTATTTATGCTTCAAAAGGTATACTAAATTTTGAATTTTCTCTACAGATGGGGTAAGAACGGATTAAGTTTGGGAATTCACTCTTCCAATGTAACCTAAAAGTAATCTGTTATTTTAGATTCATAAAGATATAGAAGGTTTAAATAGATCACAAAAATGCATTTTAGACAACCTTTGGAATGCAAAAAATGATATCCAAAAGTTAGAAGCTTTAAATATTTTGTCTTTTCATTTTAAACAGTTAAATGATAACTTAGACAGTTTTCCTAACCCTTCAAGTTCTGATATGCATTGCATCTCAATGGATACAGATCTTGAAAGTTTCGATTGCAGGAAAATTTCAAAAGAATCTAAAGCTACATTTTCAAAACGATTTTCCAACACTTTATGAGGAAAACCTAGAATTTTAAAAATCAAGATTTTCATTTTTCAAACAAAAGAGTTTGAATCTCCTTTAAGACCTTAGACAGATAATAAGTTAAAAAGCTCAAGCTGCAAGAGAAGCTAAGCAAGATCATATAATACAATTTCTTGCTGACCGTAACACTTTTGGAGTTACTATTCAAGTGATGAGTTTCATTTGGATTCCTAATTATGGCAACACCAATAATGAATGTCCAAAGCTTGATCCCTTATGTAAGGAAATTCCACTAGAAATGCATGATTGTAAGTGCGCTCTTACTTACAGTATTCGCAAAGCCAACATTGACTTAAACAAATACAAACCAATAGTCATCAAGTTCAATAATGAATCCATAAAACTAACTCCCGCTCTCCTTATGGATTATAGATTACTTTATCAACTAATTTTCTCTCATCCTGATCAAATCGATGGATTTGGAAGAAAATTAGCAATTTGTGTTTTAAATGTCTTTTTCCGAAATTTCAAATCAGTTGAACTCATTATCGAAAGTAAGTCTCCTGAATGGTCAAATGATGAAGGAGTTTATCCTGCTCAACACTTGATTCTTCTCAAAGCCAATCATAGAAAACATCAATTGTTTGGTACAAAGGACCCTTGGCCCTGTACTAAAGTCAGCCTAAAAAAACAAATCAGACATTGGAGGTCAAGAATGATTGCAAGAAACTTTGATTATGAGATTTATAGTTCTTCTAATTATAATCTCATCACTGAAGCCAATATTCAAAAGATCATCTCTGCAAATGATTTTCCAGAAGTCCCTCTTATGTTCCAAACTCAATTTTCCTATCTTGTTGATAAGTATAAAAATGATTATGTCATTGAAAAGAAAACTCAACAAGTTTTTGAAAAATATCTCTTAGAAATGCCTAGTTAAGAGATATAAAGAATCTTTTGTACATCTGTATCTTTGTACATTTGTCTCATTGTATTTATCTAAAATAAATAAATAAATAAATAATTGTGAAGAAGTATGTAAAGAAGAAATTGTGAAGAAGTATGTAAAGAAGAATAAGTATAAAATGCAAGAAAAGAAAATAATGATAATACTGTTCAAATAGTAGTGAATAGTATCAAATAGTATCAAATAGTATTGATACTATTTCAATAGTAAATTTTGTCTACCAATGTAGTTTTCAAAAGGCAACGTGGAGAAAGAGAATTCATTCTTTTCTCATCTTTTGATTCCTCTCTAACACAAGAAAAGAAAACTCACATTTTTCGACAAACTTCAAGAATGCAACTAGTTGTCCAAGATTTGATTGCGGATTTCAAAACTTTGAAGCATGCAAATTTCATCAAGTCTCAAGTCTGACATTTTCTCTATAAATAGAGATGCAACCTTCATCACAAGGCAGAACTTGAGAACTAGAGAGCTCAAGAGCAGAAGAGTAACGAGTGTTCTAAAATTCTCTCTCTAACTTTTGTAATATTTTTTTTCAAAAATCTAGTCCTTTGTATTCATCTCCTTGTAGTCATCCATCTACTGTCAACAAGCTTGTAATCAATAACTCTCTGTAATCAATGTATATTTTCAATACAAAAGTTATTTTCAGAATCAAATCTTTGTATTTTTATGTTCAAATTCTACAATAAATTAGACAGAATTAGACAATAATTATTTTTGTTTTTATGCTTGGAGTACATTAGACAAAATTAATTTGTTGTGTGCATAAACTGTTATATGTCATGAGTGTGAATGGTTGAGAACCTAATTATGAGGTTATTGTTGAAATTCTTTTTTGAATATTTTCTGAGTGTTTTATTGCTAATTGGTGTCTTTCTTCATTTCTTAAAGTTATGAGTTGTTTTCTTTGTTTTCTAAGTTTGAAAAACCAATAGAAAAAAGGAATAGCCATTTTCTTTTGATTAATGTATTTTTCATATTGTTTTCTTAACACATTTCTAGCTTGAGGGAGAAAAGTTTGAAAATAAGTTCTTTTAGTATTATTGTAAGGGGAAAAATAATATGATTTTATCCATTCTACATTGGGACTAAAAGTAGTCTTTTTATTATTTTTCTTATGAATAATGTTAACTTGATTAAGATACATATCAGAATGAGTAGGTGACATAAAAAGAGATTCTTGTTGCTAATATACAGGAATTTTTGGAGTAAAATCAACACTATTTAAGTTTGTGTTTGAAGTGGAAGATCTTGTAAAAATAAAATCTTGATTAAATGAATATCTTGAAGTTAGACTAAATTCTATTTGAACAGTACCATATGTATGTTGTATAATTTTTTAAGGAGTTGTTAGAGGTTTAATTGGTTTTGGATTGGTTAAATCTTTTAATTCCCATTGACCTCTTTGAGTAATTTCATTCCATTTTAGTTTTTTAGGAACAAAGACTTGAGTATTGTTAGGATTATATTGTAATAATAATGTTTCATCTTTAATAGATTGACACACAACTCTAGGGTTTAATTGAGTAGTCATGACTTTATAATATAGTCTATAAATTATTGCTATAGTTTGGGCTTTTTCTACAAAAATCATATTTTTAGTTTTAATGTTTAAAGTTAAACTTGAAAGAATACTTAGGTCATTTATGTTCATGGAAAAGTTAGGAAAACAATTAAAATAAATGAGACAATTTGCAAGGTTTGAATCAATCATGCTAAGAATAGAATCGGTAAATTTTGTTGACCTAGCGTCTCTTAGACAAACAAACATGAGAATATTTAAACCTTAAGCGAAACAAAGGTTTTATTGCAACTTGAACTAATCCTATATGAATATAATTAAATTTCTTTCTATGATGATTAATAGTGTTTTGATTTAATAATTGAAGACTTTCTAAATTTTGATTAAGAGAAATAGTTTTTTCTTCAGTTTTAATTGAATAATTTTGACTAAATTTGAAATTTCCTTGTTGATATATTGTATTAATTTTCATGTGTGGGATTGACCAATTATGTAACTGATTTTCTATTTGTGTTATATTTATTTCTTAACTATTCACAATATTTTTTAGTAAGTGATGTGTGTGCAAAATTATCATATGAATATGCAAAACTGTCATTAGACCTAAGAGATCGAGAAGAACTAGATTTACTTAATTTCCTTATAATATTACTCATTGTTATAGAAAATAATCACAATCTTGTCCTTAATCAATTCAAATAATTTCCTAAACAGGGACCACCACAAACGGATCAACATGGGACTTACGCTCCTTCTGCCCTCAAACATCGTTATTTAGGCTCACCAAGCCATTCACAAAAAATTCAATTTGAACTAAGTCAAAACTAAATTAGTGATTAAATACTATTCCAACTCGTAATACCACTCGGTTCTCAAGCAAAACGTGGCTCTGATACCATTCACACCTAGGACATATAACAGTTCATGCACACAACAAATTAATTTTGTCATGCACACAACAAATTAATTCTGTCTAATGTACTCCAAGCATAAAATTTGAACATAAAAACACAAAGATTTGATTTTGAAAATAACTTTTGCATTGAAAATATACTTTGATTATAGAGAGTTGTTGATTACAAACTTGTTGACACTAAAAAGATGACTACAAGAAGATGAATACAAAGGACATAACTATTAATAGCAATAATAAATATCTTTTTTATAGTAAAGAGAATTTTAAGGAATATAAGGTAGCTATTCGCAAATGTTTGTTAAAAAAATATTAAAAATTAAATTAAGTTATAGTTTAATATATTATATGTTTAAAATATTAATTCTATAATATAAAATCAATGTATTTTTGTCATACCTATAACTTGGATATAATATTAGTTATATTAATAATATAAAACTAATATAATAAATAATAATATTAATGATTTGCTAATTATAATAACAATAATAATTTAATTAGTCTTAGCTGGTGTTTGTTTTTTTGGCTTTTTGCTGAAAACAATTTCTTTTCAAAATTTAGGTTGTTTGTTTTTTTATTTTTTTTATGACTTATTATAAACTTTTTACCAAATGGAAAAAACCAAAATATGTAGTTTTTTTAAAATAGAAAAAATAACATATTGTTTTTTTTTTTTTTTAACTTTTTAATATTTAATAGAAATAAAATACTACAAAAACAAACAACCTAATATTTAATACTATTAAGCATTAAAGTTCTATTTAAAATTAAGTAACAAAAATAAACACTAATGTAGCATATAAAGCATAAAAAAAACAAAAAAAAAGAGAAGAATGATTTTTTAATAAAGCTTATCGATTTTAAGAATTAAAAAAATAGAAATTATCTTTTAGGGTTTTTTTAGTAGTAATAATAAAAATATAATAATATTTTTTTAATATAATAATAAAAATATGAATAATAATCATAAAAATATATAATATTAATAAGAATGACATTAATAATAACATGAATAATTTAAAATATTAATATATAAAAAAGAAAATATAATTGGAATTATCAAAGGACTTGATAGGAATTTATAAAAATGGTGTGACCCTTTTGAGTCATTATCATGATTAGTCCACCCCTTAATTCTCTTGAGATTATGTTTATTTAAAATTTTCATTTGTTTTATTGCAATTTTTTTAATATTCTATATATTATTTTTTATTTTATTTATATTTATATCCTTAAATTAAATATATGTAAACATTCTTAATATGGATTTTTTAATTCTTTTTGTTATTTTTATGGCATATCTCTCTAATGACCTGTCACATGAAAATAAAATTTAATCCTTTATTTTTTTTAATAATTTTTTTTTTCGATTTTAAAGTTTTTATTTAAAATTTAAAATTTTAGACATTACTTTTTTTTATTGGTTTTATTTTTATCATGGTTTATATATTTTTTAAATTATTTTTTAATAATATATATATATATAGGCGGAGTACAATTAGAATTGGCAGGATCATATCAGAAACCACGGGTGAGTATTTATTTATTCAGTCATTACCTAGCCTCTCTGCGGCCCTGCTCTCGTCCGAATCTCCATACGCAATTCATAGTTTCTCGCAGCTTCTGCTTAGGGTTTTCTCTGCAACCACTAATTTGATTTTCATCTCTCCGATATGGCGACTGCTTCTGGTACGTCTCTACTTTTCTCTCTCTTCCTTCTATTTTTCTGCAATTTTTTAAAGGATAGAAACTCAATTTTGTTAGGGGACTCGTAGGTTGTTTTGTTTTCGCTGAACATATTTCTGGAAAAACAAACGGTGGTAAAGGGGGAATTTGTTTTTTTGGTTTCTCAACATTGATTGACTGACGTAGAAACCCTAATTTTAGGGATTTGATTGGTTTTTTGGGGGAATTTGATTGGTTTCTCAATTCGTTTTTTTTGTTAATGTTGGGGAGTAAACCTTTTTTTTTTTTTTTTCTAATCAATAGGGCTTGGTCTAGGGCTTTTCTTTTCTCATATTTGTTGATTGATAATGAGTTTCATACAGATCCTTTGCCTAAAGCTTTGTTTGAATCTCAGCATAAAAGAGAGAACGGGACGAAAATTGCTGGAAATTACTTTTACTAATTTTCCTCTCCTTCTCTGATTCTTGCTAAGATCCAAATGGAGCGTAATATTTGGGGATTTGGGTTTTAAAGCCATTTCTGTTGTGGATTTCAGTGGGTCAGTATGAAAGAATAACATGAACATGAAAAAAGAAAAACAAGACTGTGGATAGCTATATTAAGGCTGCGTTTTTGGTGCATGAATTTGGGTTTGTTTGAATAGAATTGAAGATTCAAGATTAATTTCTTCTAGGCTTGATATCAAGTTCTCAAGGCCTGAAATCTATAGAAACAATTCAACTGGTAGAGGCTTTTTTTTTTTTTCAAAAAAAAAAATAAAAAATAAATTCTGGTGTATGGGGATTCCAAATTGAATGCAATTTTGGTGAAACTAAATATTATTTTATATGAATATGGAAAGAATACATGTTAAAAACCATAAATTAAAAAACATAAAACTGTAAAAACCATTTGTTAAGAAAAAAAAGGTGATTGAAAATAACATGGAAGATAACAATTATATGTGACTCAAAATTACATGATCTTGAGATATTTTTATTTTATTTATTTATGGTTAGGCTTACAAAATAAATTATTATTATTATTATTATTATTATTTTTGAGTTTTAGATAAGCAAATTAACCGTGTAAAGGAAAAAGAATTCAGAATAATTCGGCAGAAAAAAATTGAAATTCAAAAAATGAAATTTCTGAATTTAAAATTAATCAAACATGAAATAATGATATTATGAACATTTAAGTAAGAAAATCAATATAAAAACATAAAATATTAAAAATGTGGAAAATCTTTCTAAAAATAACCAAAAAAGGCAGTTTAATATAAAGATAAGCTTATTTGAATTTGAAAGAAAAAGTTTAGAAATTGAAAATAAAGTTAATTTAAAAAACATTATAACATTGACTGAATGCATTGGCATCCCTAATAAAAAGTTATGGTCAGTGTTGTCAAAGTTGTCAAAAGTAAAAGGCGATATCAAGGCGATAAGACTCCTTTTAGTTTAAGGCGAAAAAACGAAAAACAAGGCGATAACCTAACTATAGTAAGGCGATAAAAAATATACATATATTTATCTATTCGATATTCAACAAATATAAGTGTTGTCTTCAATAATCAACACTATTAATTTTTCATCACTCACGATGTCTTATAAAATTAACAAAATAGTAATAATTATTGAAAGTGTTAAATATTATACCCCATATTATAAAAAACATCATATTGTTTAAAGATATCAATCCTATCTAAATGTATATTCTAATTTTTCAAACACCTAAAAAGTAAAATAAAAAACAAAATAAGAGATTGAACATTCTAGAGAAGCTTTAGGCATCATCCTCATAGTCATTATTGAAATTAAAATTGTTATTACTTCCATTAAGACTAGATTGATAACCTTCCATTTTATTGTCTCTCTATGATTGATATTATAATATTTTATCTTATACTTTGTTTAATCCAATGTTAGATTGAATGAAATTATAATCTAAGTATGTAATCTTAATTCATGGTCAAAGGCAAGCCTCTATGCCTTGTGCCTTATCCCAAAGCGATTGCCTAGGCGTTGCCTATTTGAAGCCGCCTTGCCTATGTCTTTAAAAGGCGACTTTTATCTACCTTGCCTGGCCTGATGGACTAGGCGACTTAGGTGATCACCTTAGATAACACTGGTTATGGCTAGAAGACATTATTATCCTTGTCATATGTATATATATTGATAGGTTCATATTTTTATTTGTTTATGAGTTTACCTATTTTATGAGGATCCATGGTTTAGTTTGTTGTGCATGATGAATAGCCCATTTAGGACCTTGCTTATGTACCAAACGATAAACTTGCCCTAGTCACCTAGAAACTTGATTTTATCTTGTTTCTTTTTGTCAAGTTTCTCCAAGTTGCTGTTATTCAAATAATAGAATTTTTCAATCATCAAGGAATCATCCTTAGTTCAATGTATATATTTTCACTTATGATTATGTGCTTGGCTGTCTCTTTTAGCCTCATGTTGGTTTGTTTGTTTCTGTTTGAGTGTAATCTAATCGTACTTTTGGATTCTTTGCTGATTCTGATTGGAACTTTGGGTTTCTGGACATTAGACTGACCAATTTAGATGATCCTAACTTCCCTCTTTGTTTTTATCACATGTTGAAGTATATAGTTGGCAATAAATTGATCTAGTAGTTTTTTTTTCCCCTTTTTTTTCTAATAACAAGCTAAGCCTGTCACTATTAGTCATATGACCTTGGACACAGTAAATCATTTAACAACCATTGGTAGTTGGGAAAAAGAACTTTTTGCTGTTTGATCACAATAAGGCGATGAGATCTTAACAGGGGAGGTGTTAAGGAACAATTTTGTGGGTGCTTAAGCATGATTTTGGAGACACAATTAAGCACAATTTTGGAGACATAAGGGACACCCAAAGTATTTATCCGTACCAGTGACTGTCCTAATAGTTTAAGCATTAGGTGGTGTATGCTGTTATGGTTTCCTTTTTCTCTTCTCATTCATGCATCTTACTTGGTGGCTTTTGCAGTGGCTTTCAAATCCAGGGAGGACCACCGAAAACAGCTGGAATTAGAGGAAGCCCGTAAAGCTGGGCTTGCACCAGCTGAGCTTGATGAAGATGGCAAAGAAATCAACCCTCATATTCCTCAGTATATGTCCTCAGCGCCATGGTATCTTAATGCTGAGAGACCTGTAAGCTGCATCAATTTCTCAGTGGCTACTTTTTCTCTTCCATTATAATCCTTGTACGCTGATTTAAGGTTTTTCTTTCTCATATTTAGAGTCTGAAACATCAAAGGAAATGGAAATCAGATCCAAATTACACGAAAGCTTGGTATGACAGAGGTGCAAAAATATTTCAGGCGGATAAGTATAGAAAGGGTGCATGTGAAAAGTAAGTGCCCCTTGTAGTTTTCTGCTAGTTTTTCAACAATTGATCTTTAATTGGTAGATATTGCTAATGAGCAGTTGATTTGAGTTTTCCATTTGTCCAGTAATAACCCTGGATTGGGGAGCATGGTATGTCATTAGATGCAATTGAGACATGGGAAGATAATTTTCAATTACGGGAGTCAAAAGCTTTTTGGAAGTAAAAGGAAGTATGTGCATGACAAAAGCTTGCACATTACTTAGTAGGGAATCCATGTGTGTCCATTATGTTGCCCTCTGGGAGTGTAAGAAAATATGGGGAATTTCTTCAAAGGATGCTGAGGGCAACACTCTCTGTTTCTATCAAATATAGGCCTGATCACTTACTGCTATGCCCGTATAGAAACAGCATTTCAGGCAGTGTTTGTCAAGGCATCCTTTGGCAGCCATTAGATCATTTGCTTGCCTACCTTATGCTAAGGTAGCAGTAGTAACAAGTATTGCCTAGGTGCAATTGTCCTGATGCTTTATGCTTCCAAAGATGCATGCTTCCATTATCACAAATTAGACCATCTATTTATACAACTTTGCTAGCAATATTTCAAAACATGATTGTCAATTATATTGTATCATGAATCATTTTTTCTTGGTTGTCTGTGATTCCTGAGGAGATCGCTTTCATTTGCACTACAGTTGTGGGGCTATGACACATAGTGCAAAGACATGCATGGAGAGACCTCGACAGAAGGGAGCAAAATGGACAAGCATGCACATTGCGCCTGACGAAAAGATTGAGACCTTTGAGCTGGATTATGATGGCAAACGAGATCGCTGGAATGGATATGATGCTGCAACTTATGCTCGGGTCATTGAAAGATATGAGGCAAGGGATGAAGCTCGAAGGAAATATTTGAAAGAACAGCAACTGAAAAAGTTAGAAGAAAAAAACAATAAGCAGAATGGGGAGGAAGAGGTTAGTGATGAAGAGGAGGACGATGAAGATGATCTGAAAGTTGATGAAGCCAAGGTTGACGAGAGCAAACAAATGGACTTTGCAAAGGTTGAGAAACGTGTCCGAACTACTGGAGGTGGAAGCACAGGAACTGTGAGGTGGGTTTTTGTGGCCCTTCTATTTATATTCATCTTTTGAGTCTGTTTAGTTCTGGGAAAAGTATTATTTAACTGTTATAGCATTCTTGTGCAATCTGGTGGAAGCATTTTTTTTTATTATCTCCTTTTGGTTTCTAGGAATCTGCGTATTCGGGAGGATACTGCAAAGTATCTCTTAAATCTTGATGTCAACTCAGCCCATTATGATCCTAAGACCCGATCAATGCGTGAAGATCCTCTTCCTGATGCTGACCCAAATGAGAAGTTCTATGGAGTGAGTACCTTTAGGAACTTTCAAAGTATAAATACTTTTATTTCCCCAAAATAATAAAGATGTTCGATTATGTTGACTCAATTTGCTATTATTTCAGGGAGATAATCAATATAGAGTGAGTGGGCAAGCCTTGGAGTTCAAGCAACTCAATATTCATGCTTGGGAAGCATTTGACAAGGGGCAGGATATCCATATGCAAGCTGCTCCATCCCAAGCTGAATTGCTGTTCAAGAATTATAAGGTCATCAAGGAAAAGTTGAAGTCCCGAATGAAAGACACTATAATGGATAAATATGGTAATGCTGCAGCTGAAGAAGAGCTGCCCAGGGAGCTTCTTTTGGGGCAAAGTGAGCGGCAGGTTGAATATGATCGTGCTGGCAGAATTATAAAAGGCCAGGTATTATAGAAGATAAATTTATGCATATTCCCCCCCCCTCAAAATTTGGGTTTTGCCTTAATGTGGCTAACATTTATATTTTCATTATTCACTCATTAAATGATTTATGAACATCTGTCACTGTCTTGCGGTTTTCATGTACCAATTTCTTAACTCTTATGAAAATGCATAGCTACACACTGGATAATCCCTATTCAGAATTCTATAAAAAATTTACTACCTATTCTAAAGTTGATTCAGAAAAGATTGGAGAATGTGAGAGACATCACAGCAGACCTTGTGTTTTATCCAAGTTCTTGTGGAGCCCTTAGTGCAATTTTTTTTTTTTTTTTTAATAATGCTTTCTCTCTACACACTTTATGCATTCCAGTCTCCAAGAGTAAGGATGATACTATTAATATCCATTATGAAGGATTGGAAGCTTGCTTGTGTCAAGCATGGCAGCTGTGCTACAACCAGCCTCCTCTGGAAGCATGTCTGAAATTGAATTTTGATGGTACTTGATAGTGGTTTTTGTAGAGATCACTTGGGGGGAGGTTATATTAGTTTATTATGGGTTTGACAGTTCCATCAAGAAGAAGGTGCTTGCCCTTTGGGATGGACTTAGGGGAGGAGTACACCATATGCATATGAACGGTATATGGGCAGAAGGGATTCCTCCTCCATCATTGTAACACCCATGGCTCTCGAATTAGTTAGGGAGATTGTGTATTTTATCTTTCCTGATGGAGTTTTTCTTTTTAGTGCCTTACTTAGGAAGGCCAATGAGAAGGCTAATTTCTTAGCAAAAAGGAGCCATCTTATTTGGTGGAATTTATAGGACAAGCCTACAAGAGGCTGGTCTCTTGGTTTTGGTTTCTCCTTAGTGTCTATCTTTTGTTCTGTTCCAATTTTTTCTTTTTTGTTTTTTTTTTCCCTGTAGTAGAATGCTGCATACTTCTTTTGTACTTTTCTCTATCCCAATAAAGTCTTTGTTTCTTAAAAAAATTGTTATTCAACATACCTATGGCAGTTTGCCATGGTGGCAACCCTTTTTTCGCCCTTTTAGATCTTTGACACCATGGATGGGGTTTAGGGCTTAATTTATGCCCTATTGTACTTTCTTCTCCCTGTTTTTGTTGGCTTATGCTGTGCCTTGTATACTTCATGTGTACTAGGGTTGCGCCTCCTTTTTGTTTGACAGCTTTTATTGTTATATCTCAGATGTGCATGTCCAAAAATACATAAATGAATAAAAGATACATCAGATTGCTTCTTTGTGCTTTCCATGAGATAAAAAGTAATACTGCATCCTTTCTTTTCAGTTGGATGTCATTAATTTCTCTCATTGAGCATCCAAGCACAACGATTTCTATACCATGATTTATAATTGTTCTGTTAGGTCACCTATCAAAAAAAAAAAAAAAAAAAAAATGCTGTTAGGTCTATCTTATTACATTTAGTTTACCAGCTGTTAATCTATTTATGTTTTAAAAGATTGGAAATCTTGTTTGCCCAAATATTTTTTTTTGAAATTAAAATTTGTGTGAACTGTTTATTTTATTTTTCTTTTCCTTTTTAATGCTTGCAGCAGGATCTTACCTTGCTTTATCTTATCGTTTCTTGTAGGAGACATCTCTTCCAAAAAGCAAGTATGAAGAAGATGTCTACATTAACAATCATACATGTGTCTGGGGCTCATGGTGGAAGGACCACCAGTGGGGCTATAAGTGCTGTAAGCAAATGATGCGAAACAGCTACTGTACAGGTGCGGCTGGAATTGAGGCTGCTGAAGCTGCAACAGACCTCATGAAAACTAATATTGCTCGTAAGGCAGCCACTGAAGGTCAGTATCTAGTGTTTTTTTTTATTTTTTATATATATTTATTTATTTATTTTGGTTATTATTATTATTATTTTTTGATAGACAAAAAGAACATGCATTAACTGTATACATAGAAACAAGCCAAAACACACCTCAAACAAAGAAAGTCCACACAAACAAACAAACAAAGCAAAGTTAACCACAAAAAAGAGTATCTAGGAAAATCAACATAGAGGGGAAATCCAGCTCCAAAGAGTCTATAGACCACTCAAAAAGAGTCTGAAAGAAGAGATCCTTTAAGCCTTGGTCGGAAAGTTCATCTTTGAAGATTCTTCAGTTACGCTCTTTCCAAACACACCATAATAAGTAAATGGGAGCCAAATGCCAAACTGCTCTATTCTTCTTTTGAGGCCTCTTAACTTTCCATTGAAGGAGGAGATTTCTCATTGAATATGGAAATACCCAAGTGACTCCAAGGAGGGCTAATAAAAAGATCCAAAGCTCTCTTGTTTTGGCGCAATGAATCAAAATGTGATAAACTGATTCTTCACTCTCTTTACAAAGATTACATCTATTGACCATTTATCATTCCCTCTTCATTAAAGTGTTTACAATTAATATCTTCCTCCAATAGCTTCCCAAGCAAAAAAGCAAGTTCTGAGAAGAGCACAGGATCTGCAAGCCTCATTCTCAGGAAAAAGAAAATTATTCTCCCCACTTAGAGAACAATAATAAGACTTGACACTGGAAATTCCTCTCCTATCTTCCTTCCAACATAAAGTGTCCTCACCTTCTGGCACTTTTAACGGGACAAAAAAACCCAAAAGGCAGGTCACTTCTTCTACCTCTCAATCTTGGCAGGGTCTTCTAAAATGAACCTCCCAACACCCCCCTTCATTCCCTTCTCTTTTCCAAGATTCTGCAACTGTATCATTTTTATGGGATGCTATCCTAAAAATAGTAGGGTAAACATGTTTTAGCTTGAAGTCCCCTGCCCAAATGTCCCACCAAAAACTTGTACGACTACTATTTCCTATACGGATAGAAGTTCTAGCATTAAACTTTTCCCACCCTTTTCTAATGTCCTTCCAAAGGCCCATCCCAAAGGAATCCCTCCACATTCTAGTAGTCCAACCCCCCTCCACCTCCCCGAACTTTCCACAAATGATCTTCCTCCACAAGCTCACGCTCAACAGAGAATCTCCATAGCCATTTGCCTAGCAAAGCTTGATTGAGACTGGGCAGTCTTCTTATCCCCAAACCTTCAAAACTTTTAGTCTTACACACATCTGACCATTTTACTAAGTGGATCTTGCTCCTATCTCCTAAATCTCCCCACAAAAAGTCTCTTTGAATTCTCTCTAATCTAATTCTCACTTTTCTAGGAGTTACAAAAAGGGACATAAAATAAATAGGGAGATTTGAAATAGTGCTCTTTAAAAGGACAAGTCTTCCTCCTTTGGATAGGTACAGTTTCCTTTTAAACCTCTCCTCAATTGAGTCCCAAACACCACATTGCTTATTAGAGGACCTAAGGGGGTAAGCCTAGATAAGAAGTGGGAAGCTTTCCTACCTTGCACCTAAAAAGAGAAGTTGCTCTATTCACATCCACCGTCTCCCCTACTAGAATAACTTCACTTTTTTGCAAATTTATTTCAAGTCTAACACCAATTCAAAACACATGATAATCTATTTTCAAAAATTCAGTTGTTCTACATCCTCCTCACAAAAGAGAAGGGTAGCATCGACAAACAAAAGGTGTGAAACTTAATTCTCATTTGCTCCTCTGCCCTCAATCTTGAAGCCCCTAATAAACCCTCCATGTTCAGCCTTAGCAATTAAACTGTTGAGGGCCTCCATATGCAATACAAAGAAATAGGGTGAAAGAAGGTCCCCTTGCCGCAATCCTCTAGAGGTTAGGAAAAAATCTACGGGGCTGCCATTAACTAGAACCGCCATTCTCACAGTGGAAATGCAGAAGTGAATCCACTGTCTCCGCTTAGGGCCAAAACCCATTTTTTCTAAGATAGAGAAGAAATGTCTAGCTGGCGTGATTGTAGGCCTTTTCTATATCCAATTTGCAAACTAGGCCCGCATTAGAGCTACACTTCCTTGAATCAACCGCTTCATTTGCAATCAAAGCAACATCCAAGATTTGTCTACCCCCTCACAAAAGTGTTCTGACTATTTAACAGCACCTTGCCCATCACCCTTTTCAACCTATTAGCTAGGACTTTTGCAAGAGTTTATAAAGGCTCCCTAGCAGGTTGATTGGTCTAAAGTCCTTCATGTCACGTGCCCCTCCTTTCTTAGGGAGGAGAACTAAGAATGTTGCATTAAGGCTACGAGTCATGGAATTTAGCAAATGAAACTCCTTAAATAACTGCATCACTTCTCTACCCATTGTAGGCGAACAAGATTTCCAAAAGGCCAGAGAAAACCCTTTTGGCCCAGGGGCTTTGTCACCTCCCAATTTTGCTAGAGCTATGGTCACCTCCTCCTCCGAAAAAGGACCCTCTAAGACCTCTCTGTCCGTTGAGTCAATGCTCTTGAAGAGTTCTGTTGCCATATCGGGTCTTCTCACTTGAGGTTCCTTAAACATTTCTCTAAAATGGGAAAAAATGCCTTCTTTAAGCTCCTCCTCTTTTTCCTAGCGAATTCCATTGATGGTGTGGCTACTGATGAAATTTCCATTTCTCCTAGCATTAGCCATGCGGTGAAAAAATTTCGTGTTGTTATCTCCCTCCTTTAGCTAGAGTGCCCTTGACTTTTGCCTCTAAGAAGTTTCTTCTACAATAGTTAGGTGACTGAACTCATCTTTGACATTTCTTTAGCTTATCTTATCTTCTTCAGATAGGGGTCTTAATCTTTGTATACTATCCCAATAGTTTATCAACTCCAGAGCTGAATCCTTCCTAGTTGAGGCATTCTCGAGCACCTCTTTATTCCACTTCTTCAGATTACTTTTCAAAGCCTGTAATTTTCTAGAGAGCACAAAGCTAGGGCTACCCTTGAAATTATAAGATTGATTGCCACCACTCTTTGATTTTCTCTCCGGAGAAAGGGTTTTTACCTTTTCTCCCCCCCCCCCAAAAAAAAAAAAGTCTTCAAACAAAATAGAAGATTGGTCAGACAGTGGTCTTGGCAACAAAACTTGCAAGGCCCTTAAGATGTGATCCTCCCAATCTCTAGAAAACAAAAAACGGTCTAGACAAGCTTTGAAAGAACCACCTTGTCCTCCACTTCAAGTAAAGCCAGCTCCACCAAGAGGCGGGTCTACAAGTCCAACTCATCAATAAAATTGGAAAATTGTCTCATGGTAGCTGACAATCGATTACAGTTACCTTTTTCAACTGGGAAACGGACCACATTAAAGTCGCCTACTATACACCAAGGCACATCCCAAAGCCCCTTAATCAAAGCTAACTCCTCCCACGTCTCTCTCCTCTCTCTTTCCTTCAGCTTCCCATAAAGCCCCGAAAAAGCCTAAAGAAAAACCTATCCTCCTAGTTTCTAAAATAACAAGAAATGGAGAAAGACCCCACTTTAGAAGCCAACCTCTCCAAAACTCTTGTATCCTAAAATAGTAACTCCCCTCCTGTTGTGTCCCTTGCATCCAAAGACTCCCATCGCAAATGCCTACCCACACCTAGGCTTCTCACAATTGTGTCTGACATCTCCCTCATCTTAGTCTTCTGAATGCATGCTAAGTCAGACGTGTGTTTTCTAACCATGGACTTGAAAATCTTTCTTTCATCTGGATCATGTAAAAGCCTTTAACATTCCAGGATGATATCCTAAGCTTCATGAGGAAACTGATGTTAATTGCCTACTCAACCCCTCACCCTCTACCTCTTTTCTTGCATTACCCTCATAATTAATGGAGCTGAAAAGTTTCTTCAATTCTCTGTCTTTCCTTGAACTTGACAAAGCTCCCCTTTTTCCTTTTTTACTTAGTTTCAGTGGACTCGCAGAGCATTTTCTGTTCTCAATTCCTACCAGAATTCTCAAATATCATCTTCAAATCCTTCCACTGAGACCCCCAATGATTTGCAAAAAGGAATTTTTTGTTTACCCAAGGGGAACTCAAATTTCCTATCTTTCCTTCTGCAGAAACCTCTAGCGATGAGCTTTCCTCTCCTATCGCTGTGCAATGGGAATTTCCAAACCGTTGCTCCCCTAGAGGAACTCCCACCCTTTCAACTGGAGGCATGAGACTAGTGTGGTCTTGAAGAAAGATAGACCTTCCGTCCTTGAGAATCATACACAGAGGATCTTGCACTAATCCACACTCTTCGATATCCTTCTGCGAGTCGATTGGCCCCTTAGACTCCCTTATCCAAACTTCCCACATAGATCCCCCCAACCCAGAAAGAGGAGAAGAAGAAGAATTCCTCTCCCCAGCACAAGATAGCAGATTCGTACCTGAATGACTCTCCTTCGTTGTCTTTTGACCAAGCTCCAAACCTGCAAAGAACAAGCTCTCGATCTGGGGCTTCCTTCACAGTGGCCCTTTCCCCTCCAAACGCTTCTTTTGCAAGCCCAAGTGATTGAAGATCATTACTACTCCCCTCATCTGCTTTAGGGATTCCAGCACAACATAACAAGTCTCCATGGGCCTTCTTTGCATGATATAAATTTCTAAGGCTGGGTTTTTTGGGCCTTACCCAACTTTCAGCCCTTAGGCCCACTCTCTTTGATAAAAGAAAGCCCGATTTATTTTTAATACGCCTAGCCTGCTCTAAATTGGGCTTCACCAAAAATTGGGCTCCACTTCTAGACTCCAGCCCTACCCCATAATCATTCACCCCCATCCTGCAGTCAGACTTCACCAATCCCAACCTTATAAGGTTGATTTTCCCTCTTTTGCCGAAGTCAGGATCCCCACCATCCTTTTTGGCCGACTTAGGCACATTTCAAAGGTCGAGTCCATATGGTCTTTTAGCTTTAAAGTGTCCCTGCTTTTCCAAGATCTCACGTCAACATCCCCTCCATCCTGAGCAGCCCCATGGTCTACAGTCGACCCCATCCCATCTCTGACAGACGCAGCTGAAATGGCTGCAATGGCATCCTTTCTGCAGGGATCTTTGGCTTTGTCTACGCGCACCGAAGCGCATGATACAACCAGCCCTTCTTCTTGCATGAAGCTATCTTTGATTTCCAACTGTAATTCACTATGGGAATTTGCTGCCTTGGCAACCTGCACGGCTGAGTACCACATGGAATTCTCCCACCATAGCGGAATATAGAAGGGTGCAAACCCCGCCACCACCTCAAGTTTTCCAGGCACTTCCTTTCCATTGTTTTTTACCAGGATTCTTGCCCATTTCAAATTTCAGGACTGTTTGGTCTCATTGTCCATGGCTATGAATCCTCCACAGGCATCTCCTACCTTTATGAAAAACTCCAAATCCCAAAGTTGTAGAGGCAAACCTGGATGTCTCACCCAGGAAACATCCCTCTGAAAATCCAGCTGAGAACACCCCACAGTTGGCTTCCACCAGTTTAGAAATTTGAAGACCATTGAAAGAGTGACAACCCTCCTCCACCGCTTTTTGAGCAAAAACCTGAGAAGAGAATTCAAACAAGAACAAAGAATCACTCAACAAGGCCACTTTTACTGGTCCGAAAAACCTCCACTGGGTCTTTACCCAATTTTCCACTGCCTAAAACTCTGGCGTTAAATCATCCCTTACATCCCATTTGCCTACCAAACAACAACGAAGGGATTTCAGCTTAGACGAGTACATAGCATTCCCAACTTGAACCCATACTTCTTCACCCAATCCTTGGCAGTTTTTTAGTAACATCTGTAAAGCTTAGACCAGATTTGACTAGGGAAGGACTCTTCAAGCTTCCTGACCTGGGATTACCCTCTTCCCCTGCTTTGATATCAGCATCAACTAAGGATAACTCCCTTCACTTCCGTCCCATGGAGTCCCAGCCTAGAAGGTCGAAACCCTCTGGAATAATAATGAAGTATCTTTTGTCGTCTTCTGAAATCATAGAAACCAGAATATAACACTCAGGAACATTTTGACGCATTTCCATCTTGAACCTTCTACCACGGTCCTTCAAATTGCCCCTGAAAAGTTTTTCCTATCTCCACGTACAGCATAAATCCAAGGACTTCAAGAGTCATTCCAGCACTCCCCTGCTCACTTTGATCCATCTCCGGTAGCCTTTTCCTCTTTCCACTATCT